>PVIJ01001154.1:0-43511 GCA_004024925.1 Scalopus aquaticus | reverse complement strand
AGTAACTGGTTAACTAATAGTATATTTGAAAGAAGATAATTCAAATATACTATTAGTTAACCAGTTAACGAATATAAGCTTTTGGTCTTTCCTAAACTAACAAAAGGATTTTAATTTACGTAAATAGACTAAAAAATAGTAATATTAATGCATTCAACCAATGTTGACTTGCCCACCACATATACAAGCAGAATTAATTGATATTAACTGCAGTAGAGGCATAAATAAAGTCAAATCTTGCCATGAGGCTCCAGTTGGGTGTTGGGGGAAAAATGATAAAGCAGACTGAGAATCTGAGGTGTATGTTTTAGGTGCACCGAGGAAGAACAGGTGGCAAGTGAGTCTTAAATATGTTGTCTTTCCCTGATTTTCTGGTTCCCATGGTTCTTACTTTTTGAAATTCTACATCTTTTTTTGATAAGTTTGTGCTAGCAATTTTCAGACTCAAATTTCAGAGATCGAAGTTATATCTATCTGGTCTTGATCAATTTACACTGAAGATTTTGAGAGCATAAATCAGTTTTTATTTATTCCCTGATATGATGCTGCCAAATTAATTTGGTTCCCTCTGAACATCAGGGCCAAGAGGATGTTTCTCCATATCCTTAAAAAGACCACTATTGAGGGAAATTTTGGCACATCCTGGGGTCACCTCTGTGGGGAGGCAAAATGGCCGATTCAGGTACATGTTTGTACATCAATTTTCATAAAAGTATTCCCAGCAGGACTAACAGTTGAAGCATGTGTCTCTGTCAAGCGAGCCAGCTACTTAGAGTGATATTTAAAAATTTCAAGCTCAAATCAAGATGGAAAAACGAGACTGAAAGACAGAGAGAGAAGGAGAGAGAAGAAATAGTCTCAAAAGGATAGAGTCCCATTCAGTCCTTAGTATACCTTAAAATCTGCCTCTCATTATGCCATTCTAGTAGGAAACATCGCCCCTCAAGCACATTCTATTAGCTCCCCAAAGATTTATTACTTCGTTGCTTTGGGGTATAATTCTATTAGGCTATGTAGAAGATTGTAAGTAAGCTCATTGTGGAAGAACTATAAGAGTATTCTCTCTCGTGTTCATGTTTTTTCTTTCTGGAAATTCACAAGAGAAATTTATCTCTGTGCATAGAAGGGGGAAGATTAGAATATTCATGAGCAATGACCTGGTTAGTTTTTCTCTCATTAAACCCTGTGAATCAGAAAGCTGATCAGGTCCCCTTGAAGTTGGCTTCTCAAAACTTCGGAGTCACATCCATGACCCCACTCACTTAAGAATTAAAAACTCCCGGACCTCCCTGGTGGCACAGCAGTTAAACGCTGTGCTGTGGAGCTGTCGGCAGAGAGTTCGACGCCCAGCCAGGGAAAGTCCCACATGGGGAGGCAGAGCTCTCCCGCCTCTCCCGCTGCTCCCCTTAGCAGTGTGTTTCCATCTATCTGCCTGTTCTGCTCCCCACTCTGTCTCTGGGGAACTCTCTCACCACCCCACGCCTCTGGCCTGTATCCCAGCTTGTGTGCATAAATAAACAAATCTTTAAAAAAAAAAAGGAATTAAAAACTCCCAATGTTTGAGTCATACACTACTCTCAGTTTCTACTTGATATTATCTTTCTGATATCCTTGTCCTTTAAACCCTTCATTTATTTGAAATAGTCATTCTGTCTTGTTGGAATAATTTTTAAGTAATCCTAAATCTTTTGTTGAGTATAATATTTATACAGAATAAAACTAAAATAATTAGACATTACCATTCTTAGAGATGCCCCTCTCCATTTCCTCCTTGGAAGTTTCTAGCTTTTGTTTCCTATCTGACAGTGCTACTAATATTTGCCAGTCCAGCAGAAAGTTTTACACAAATGATCTGGGGTAATAGGATGTTAACCTATAATAAGAGTTTGTCACATCACAGTCACACTACGGGAGATCTGCCATTGATTTTTCAGTAAATATGGCAAATGGCAAAAAATATAGCATGTGTTCCTCAGCACTAAATTTTTCAGTGGCCATTTTTCTTTTCTGCTGTTTTCAATTCTGCTGTCTTCAGGTGATATTTAATAAAATGTTCTCTTTTCTCAGTATATGAGTTTGTACTGACATGGCTAATGGGGCCTAGACTGAAGTTGTCATCTGTTTTGCTATTAATGCATGTATAAAGCCTGCCTTCATTCTTTAGTAAAGCACAAAAAGCAAGTAGGTGGGGAAAAAACTACTGTGTCATGGAATTAAAAAGCAAACATGAACCATGTTTGACCTCCCCCAGGTCAAATCCTTACAGGCCAAAGGATAATTTCTCAACATCTCAAAAACTAAAATTCAGAATATGGAAAAAGTACATGAAAAGTTCTTCTTTTCATTTAGCCTAAATTGTTCCTTCTGGAATGCAGATACTTTTACTTATTATGTTCTCATTTGATGTATTATAGGAAAAAAATGATCAATTTGAGACTTTTTGAAAGTCATAAGTTATGACATCAGGAGTTCATTGAAGAAGGTCTACTCTCTCACATACAGGATGAGGTTTATTTTGCTAACTTGTTATAATCCAGTTCTCTTCCTCTGGTTGGTATCAAGCTCAGCAATCTGATTTTTGTCAGCAAGGGGAAAAAGGAATTACTGATAATGGGAAGATGTAATCAACAAACTTCACTGAGACTAACACATAGAACCAGCTTCTTTTCATGGTGACATGACTAATCTGTCTGTTCCTAGGTACCTAGGGCATCAGAAAATTGGAAGGAGTATTCAAATACACAATGACACACAAGATAATAAGTCAACTAAGATCTAGTCCCCGAACTCAAGATATGTATAGGCTACTAGACAGATACAGACCTATAAACACAAGGTAATAATAACATATACTATAGTTGAAAATCTATACTGTGGAAGTTCTAGAACACTGCATTAAATCAGGCTCTGTAATATGAATATATGTGCATAAGGAAGAGGAATATTTAAAATCTGCTGCCCAAGCTTCCCTTTTCTAAAGGAAATGATTGATTGAATTGATCCTTTTTATGATTATTTTATCATTTATCCATTAGAGAAGAATCTTCTTCCCTTTATTGTCAGTTCTTCCACCTTTATCTGCACATATGCTCCCACCACACAAACCAGATAGTTTCAAGTTACAGTCACTCATCAACTCTTGTTTAAATCACATAATTAAAAGCTGAAAATCTTTTATGACTATTTCCTGTAGGTAATATCCAAATACCAATGTTGGTATATCTTGGAAGGTTCATATTTCCCATCTGATATTCTTCATCTCCTTTACTCTTTCTTTATGATCTTGCTAAGCAAACTACTTTATACAGTCAGTCTGTCTGTAAATAATTATTATACACCTATGTTCTGCCAAGTACTGTACTCATGATAGCAAACAGGAAAGAAGTCAATAATAGCCCAAGCTGTTCCTTCAGCCTGAAGGTGATTATTTCATTTATTTGTTTAAAGGCTACTTAGTATTCCAAGTGTAGCTCAAATTTCACTTCCTTCATTACACTGCTTGGAAACTACCCAGCTGAAAGAAACCATTACCTCTTACATATTCCAATCCTCCATCCTCTGTACTTTCTTATAGCACTTAATTACTTGCTACTTACTGTGGCCTTCACTTGTCTACTAGTATGTAAGTCCCCTGAGAGTAGGATTTGTATATGATTCATCTTGGTTTCCTCCCAGCATTTTAAACACAGTGATTGCATGTGGGAAATAAATGCACCAATTTCTTTCAGCACTTTTGGAGTTGCAAGCCGAAAGCCTTGACAATTTAAAGAGACTTCATTAGTAAATTTTGAGCCCTCTATGGAGAAAGGAGAATGTTTTTAGTTTATCAAAAAAAAAAGAAAAAGAAACTTTGCTACTGTTCAGATATGCCATTGCTTCTTGATTGATATTTGTATATTAAAATATGTGGAAAGTTTCCTTTTCACTTATTTTGCATATATTTTAGAAATTAAAGTTTTTCTCTCTCTCATACTTAATATCCAAAGAAGTTCGCAGATCACTTCCCCTCAAACACTACTCTAATTTTCACTGTTCTTTTTAATGTGTTTCATGCTAACTATGCATCACATGGGAAATGTCTCTTTGAACAAACTTGCTGCTCTTCTGGCAATTGGCTAAAATAGGGTCCAAGGATATTCATTTCTGGATAGCTTTATAAATTAAAATACAGTGTCTTAGTCTCAAGTTGACCCAAGAGAGGAAGAAAATATGAACCCCAAGGGATCATCATACAGTATTGATGACCAGATAGGAGTAAATTTTATCTTACAACCGCCGTTATCTTTTGTCAGCATCTTGAAGTATCAAAGTCTTACTGCTCAGTGGACCCTATGGAAATGTGTGCTTAAATCCTCCAGCAAACTCACAGGAATGAGAGAATCAGGGCAGGTCTCCTCCTATTATAGAGTAACTGCAATGTGACAATCGCGATTAGGGTTGTCCTAATTATGGGTCCTCACCATGCGTTTAAAGGGAACTTATAATGAGACTCAACTGCAGGCACACACAAAAAAGGTTAATGAAGGGTTTATTTACAAAATGGGGAAAATGAAGAAAGGAATAGCTCTGGGAGAAAAAGAGAGATAAATTGGTAAATGCGTCCTACCAGTTACGCTGAGCTGGAACCCCAATAGCACGCTGAAAGCTGCTCGAAAATCAACGACCGTCCCCCCGCCCCCAAGGCCCACATGCCTGGCTATATACCAAGTGTGGCTGCTTAACTCCACCCTCAGTTCCCAGCAATCCTCCCTTTGGCGGTGATGACATTATGGGATTTGTAGTCCTTGGTGTCTTGGATCTCTTTGTTCTGGAGTGGTGGTAGAGTCCATAAAAGCTGCATTTGTAAAGTTCATTCAGGTTGTCCTTTCCCCCCAACACTCCTCACCTGACCTTTGATGAATGTATTTTTCTGTGGGTGCCGAGCAGCACAGGACACAGGAATGACTACACAAAGTGCAAGTGTATTGGAGAAATGAGGAGACTAGAGGGGGCTACACCAGGGAGTCCTGTGCAGCCCCATCCAAAGGCCTTCTCATATTTATCAGAATCAAGTACAAAGGTGGGGCAAGTGAATAGGAGTGTACAAGCCTGGGGGATGCTGTCAGGGATGTGAGCTGGGGTGGAGTGCCCAGGGACTATTGCCTAGGGGACTCCATTGTTCCTGCTAATCAAAGCATATTATCTCTATTCTCTACTCTTTTTTAAAAAAAAAAAATTATTTATTTATTTTGTGAAGAACTGGGGTGTAGGTCAGAGGTGTAGCGGTGGTGAGAGGATTCACCAGAGACAGAGTGGGGAGCAGAATAGGCAGATCTACTGAAGTACACTGCTGAGGGGAGAAAGGAAAGGTCTGCTGCACCATGTGGGTCAGCTCTCTGGACAAGGAGAGAATTCATGCCACAGTGGCTGGCGATAGCTTGATTGGCTGAGACTTTAACCCCTGAGCCACTGGGGAGGCCCTCTATTCTCTATTCATACCTAACTTTCTGCTAATCTTGAAGTAAGGTATTTTAGCTGATCTTGCTAATTTGTTCATAATATCTGCCTGCTGTTTTCAGCAGACACTGGTTTCCCAATATGTTTCTCATAACAGGACTTGTGTTCTTCGTGAGAGGCCTCCTGCCTGATTGTGCATTTAGCTGACCAGCAAGAACTCTGGGCACCAAGACAATAACCCCAAGAACGAAGGGGACTAGGGAACCCATGTATGGGAACAACATATTGTTTCAGACTCTGTTTTCTGTGAATTCATATAAACTGGATGCCCTCCTCCTTTTCTAAAAATTTTACTTGAAACCTGGAGCCACAAAGAATCACCTCTTTTCTTTTGTCATATAAGCCACAAACTTGCCCTTTTAAATACCAATTCCCAAGGCTTTCTTTCTCCTGTCCACACGATCTAATTGATGTCACCCATTTTCCAGGTGCTCCCCATCACTATAGTCTGGCAAACATGTCATTCATGAGAATATCCTTGGGCCTCAGGCCATCTGGGCTTCAACTCCAGTCAAAGGTAAATACTTTGAAAATGTGGTATATCTACTCATTATCAACCACTGTTATATTTTCTTTATAATCTCAGTGCCCAGCAACAGGTCTGCTTTAAGATGTCCACATGATCATTTTTAATCCTAAAAAGAATTTAACTGACTTACTTATAAGTGGTTTCCTCCAGAAAACTCACCAATGATAAAGCTGAAAGATGTTGGCATTATCTACATAGGAAAAAGAGAAAGTGATAGTCTTTAAAGTGGAAAATAATTCCACCTTTTTCTTTTTCTTACGAGAAGTATGCTAGAGTGACTTAACATATCATCTTAGCCCTTCTTTCAGAATTAGGTAATACTGAAAGGAAAGAGAATTAACCCGTCAGGAGGGAAAAGGTTTAAATTCAGTAAGAAAAGAGTAGAGTTTTGGAAGAATAACTCTAGTTCTAATAGGATTTTATTCCAAAATTTGAATACTTAAAAGAGTAAGACTCGACCTCCATCCATAAAGAGGAGCTGCCAATTACCTGGTGAGATGAGCAGTTAGTTACCTGCTAAATTTGGCCAATTGAAAAGAGAAAATCTATCCTCAAACTCCTACTTTCTTCTTCTTAGCAGAGGAATACTTTAACCTGAAATATCTAGTTACTTAAGTCAGTTGTGCAATTCATTTTGCCTGTGTGGACAGAGGTTGAATGCCCTATTCTGATCCAATTCCCAGAGGTAAGAAAGTGTTAGGAAGGCATCGTCAATGCTAGAGTTTCACAGAATGAAATTATAGTTCTATGGCTGGATATAGAATTAGACTAACACACATTCAAACAATTTTTGATTACTTAGGAAAGCAGAGGTAAAAGCCTGGCATGGATTACCATAAACCACAGACATTTGACAGAGACTCAAATTAGGCACCAACTCAACTGTTATAAAAATTTCCATTTAAAAGGAGAGTTGGGTTGAAGATATTTGTGCACCAGCTCTGACACTTCTGTAAATGATTTTAACATCTCAAAACCCAGATGAAAGTATTATAATTGCCAAGAAATAGAATATCACCAGCAAACATAAGAGGAGCCTTTTATTATCCTTAGTAGTAGAGAAACAGATCCAAACATTTCAAAGTGTTGGTGAGACTGATGCAAGACTGTAAATCAACATGTGAAAGCAATGACTACAAACTCCTCTCTTCTTGCTTCCTTTGCTCAACCCAGATGTAAATTTAAATTATAGGACAGTAAAACTGTTAAGGGAATATTAACAAAGTCAAGAGTCAGAAAACTGAGCCAAGAAATAAACCAGATAACCTATTTCTGAACAAATAGGAATTCTCCCCAAAAAAGTTTTGGAAAAAAATTCACAATTCACAGGAGGAAAAAAATATTCAAATCTTTAAAGTGTCACATTCTCTTAACACCAAGCTAGGCTATAATTTCCCCCATGAAATTCAATAAAGTATGGTAAGCCTTTCAAAAACCTTTCATAATTCTATAAATGCAGGATTAAAATAATTTATAAAGCAGTGGGATCCCTTTTCAAGGATAACCATTCATACCAACAACACTTTAAAAAAAAAAAAAACATGGCTATTATTTTGCACTTCAATAGCTTTACTTTGTTTGGACTACAACTTGCAGAGAGCCATAAAGATCTTTTATGATGTGGATGTTAAAATGATGACTTGGCCAACCTGAGGCTAAACCACTCTCTGAAACAACCCTAGCAATAGTCAAATTTCTGCCTCAGAAAATTAAAAATTATAAATTACTATAGACCTTTGGTATGTAAACAGCTACAGAATCAGCTAGGAACAAGAAAGGCATACACACTCAGAAACAAACGTTAATCTCACCTCAAACCAGTCAAGCTGCATTAGTTAAATGCCTGATAAACTACACATCTAGCTGGGAGCGATGATAGTGGTGTTATTTGCCAGCAATAAACCAATAAACCTGAACAGTGTATTTTAACAGTCTACCTCATCCCCACATTAACCACACACACACACAAAAATCAAAGTGATCAGACCCAGTCTTTTGGCAAGACCTGGCAAATTCTCTCCATTTTCAAGTATAAGCAAAGTAAACAACAAACTAGATACGGATTACAGATTTTTTTAATCTATAACATAAAAGGAAAAATTTCATCTAATGAGATGGAGGGGATTAAAACCTATGTAGATCATTTTTGAAATAAAATAAATAGGAAAAAATTAAGAACATGTCAATTTTAGAATGCATTAGTTTGCGATCTTGATAAAATAAAACAAACTTTATCAAACCAGATAAGATGAAAGAAAGCATTATTAAAGTATAAAATAAAAAGCAAACCAGCTGCATTAGGAATGAAGATTTTGGAATCATTTCAGTTTTCCTTCACTGCTATCACTCATATTAAAATAACAAATAAAAAGATGAAAACAATAGTCCCCCATCCAGGACACAGTCACAACCCCAAGCCTCAAGTTATAAAATATAGTTGCCAAATACTTTGAATTTCAAATGAAGGACCCTGAACGCATGCATAAAATTGTATAGTTCTCTTAGAAGAGGTAGCGTTTTTTCAAGGTTCTAGATGTCAAGTCAATAAAAAGCCCAACCAGTGATCCCTTCATTACAATAGTTATATTTATGGTATGGGCAATGCACAGTTTGGTCCAAATGACTCATTTTCACACCATGAAGCCTGCGATAGGGCAAGACCAAGAGAAAAACTTTCAGATGAGCTGTATTTGGAGGAAGCAGGTAGAGAGAGTGTCCAGGTAAAGGAGCTATCAACTTGGAAGCAGCTAATGAAAATGAAAGAATTATTTGCTAAGCTAGAACATGAAGTACATTAACAGGTTTCACTATGAGTCATATGTATCTTCTCTGAGGAGTAGAAATCTGCCCCACCAGACAGGAGTAATATGTAAGATAGGTGCATTTTTTTTTTTTTTAACTGAGATAGAGAGACTTACTTTCCTGCCACTACTACTCCTTATACCCTTATGGCCTTTTGTCTCCCCACCTTCTCTCTTAACCTTAGAAACCTCACTTTATTTATTAGTGTTAGGCTAGTTTTTATAAGTATTCCATTTTGTTGACTTACCCACCGTGCAAATGTCCACTATTTGTCTCTTCATTCTGACTTGCTTTACTACACGTAAGTCCCTCCAGCTCCTTCCATTTTGCTATAAATGGCAACATTCATTCCACCATATTTCATTCATTAGATCACTTGATCTAATCCTCTATTAGTGGACATTTAGGTTGTTTCCAGGTCTTAGCTACTGTAAACAATGCTGCAATGAAAGTAAGAGAGCATAAAAGTTTTTTAATTGATGGCCTCATGTTCTTTTGATAGATGCCCAAGAGTGGGATTTTGGGATCATATTGTAAGAGGGTGGTCCCAGGAAAAGGGGAAGTTTGAGGTTCCCTGCCCCGCCCAAGGGAGGGTGGAGATGAGGAGAGAAGAAAAGAAGCTGGAGAAGGAAGGACGCAGGATGGAGAGACAGGAGACCTGGAGGAGGCACGTGGAGCAGAGAGACAGGAGAAGAAGCTGCGCTTGCTTCTTGGTCTTGGCCTGGTTGGAACAGAGGTGGGGGAGAGACCCGTGGGGAGGCTAACCATGGCAGCTTTTATTCTGATTTTGATTTTGATTTTACTCTTTTCCTCCCAGACTTGTCTGATTGTTTCTGATACTTTTCTATGGCTCCCCGCCAGAAGGTGCTTTAGACTTGGGGCAAGCTTTTGGGCCTTGATTTGGGCCAATCTCATTTGGGTGGACTTCTACCCAAGAGGTGATGGGTAACTTTGGGTGCTTGATTTAAAAACTATATATTTTTTTCTTTTCTGTGTTTCACACTAATTGTATTAAAGTTTCTTTCCACTAATGGTCTTATATGTTTTATCTTGATGTGGCAGATGGCAGAACCTATTTAGAGCGGGCAGGTTTGGGGTCCTGGGGTACCCCTCTCCCTGCCCTGTAACAATATGGAATTTCCACTTTTAGTTTTTTAAGGTAAAGCAGATCATTTTCCAAAATGGCAGTGCCAGTTTACATTTCTACCAACAGTGTAGTAGGGTTCCTCTTCTCTGTATCCTCACCAGCACTTGTGGTGTGGATCTTTTTAATAGGTGTCATTATCATGGTGTGACATGATATCTCATTTTGGTTTTCCTGCACCCACCTCGTTAAAGGCAGAACATTGTCCATCTATCTATTGTCTTCTGAATATCTTCTTTGATGAATTATCAGTTCAGATTTGCTACCCTCTTCTTAATTGGGTTGTTTGGTTTTTTATTGTCACATTGTATAAGACCTTTACCTATCTTGGATATTAACACATTGTTGGTTGTGTAATATGTAAATATTTTCTCCCATTCAGTGGGATGTTGTTTTAATCTACTTGTACTATCTTTGCTATGTAAAAGCTTTTGCTTATTTTTGCTTTCATTTCCCTTGTTACAGTATCTTTAATATATTTTTTAAAAACTCTATGGCTCATACAAACAAATCATAACAAATTCTGAGCAATCACAACCAAAGGAAATGTATGAAATACATATAGTTGAAAAGAGGTGGCAAAATTAGTCCAGTATGCCAATGGCATGATTATATACATAGAAATCCCAGGATAATCAACTAAGAAACCAAATAAAATGGCATAATAATTCAACAAGATGGTATACTTTAAAAAATCAACAGCTTTCCCATATACAAATGAGTTAGAAAATATAAGGAAAGAAAATACCACATTTTATAAGTAACATTTAAAAAAAGTAGCAATAAATATAACAAGAAATATGTATGACTTATTTGGAGAAAATAATATAAACGATTGAAAGACCTCAAAGAGGTGAGAGACCAGAAAGATAAATATTTTTAAATAGATGGATTAATATTGTAGAGATGGAATGCTCGATCCATTAACCTACAAATCAAATGTAACTTCAGTGTAAATAACGGGATTATTGGAGGGAAATAGTACCTGGTAGTACCTGTAAAAATTCAGGGAAAGGGGGTGATGGACTCTGAGTATGCACACATGCAATTGGTCTCCCCTAAAGAGTCAGATAGGTTTTTTCAATATGCCCAGAGCAGGCGTAAGTGTCATCTTGATATGGAGAACTAAAAGTCAGTGGAAGCCCTGTGAGTCTCTGGAAGTCTACTACCATTTCTTAAAGAATTCAGATCATTTTAAATTAAGAGCAGTGAAGGTTCTAGAAGCTAAAAAGAAGCTCTTCCCTTATCTCTGTTGTTTGCTTGTTTTCTTAACTAGAGAAGCCATTACATCTCCCCTTTTTTATGACCTAAATGAATGCGATTGGGGAGAGGGGATAATCCAGATGTAGATTTATCATTGAACATGTCCTCCCTATCTGAGAATCAGATCTCTTACTCTCAGATCAAAGAATGAAGTCATCCTTATTTTGTCCTGTGAAGTTTTCCCCTTTCTTTTACTTTGATGCGCCAGCTCCTCGCATGCAGCATAAATAACCGTTTCCATTTTACTTTAAAATTTACAACCATGTGAATTCTCCATACATATGTTATTAAATAGAATTTTCCTTTGCTAACTCACCTGACACTGATTGGATTACTCATCCAACTTGAGCAGAATCTAGAGAAGTGGGGGCTTTTCCCCAGTGCCCCAACACATACAAAATAATAAAATATATTTTAAACCTACAAAAGTCAAAACTGGTACTTATCCAGAAATATACAATACATAAATTGAAAAGAACTCAGAAATAGTAACACATGATTCAATATTAGCTTATAATTAATATGACAGTTTAAATCAGGGTAGGGAGAGTGATTATTTAATGAATAAAGTTGGAATGCAGTTTTCCATTAGAAAAAAGCATAAAGCTAAAGCTAAATCTTTATACCAAAATAAATTTCAAATGGAATTAAGTTGTATAAGTAAAATATGTGACTGTAACAGTACTAGAACAAAATATCTATTTAAAAAAATAATCTTGGAAGAAGGCTGCTTTAAGCAAGTCAAAAAATTCAGAAATCATTTAAAAACACCACATCTTTTTTCATGAAAAAATTTGAACTATAATAAACTTACAAATAAATAAGAAAATGTGAACAAAATGGACAAAAACAATGAATTAGAAAATTATGAAATTACTCAAACTCTTCCCCTTAGAATTAAGAAAATACCTATTAAAACTAGATAGTGTTTCTCAAATTCAATTAAGGAAAAGAATAAGTTTAATAAAATAACACAATGCTGACAAATAACAGACTTGCTCAAAGACAATTGCTAGAAATAAAAATTGTCATTAAACTCATTGGAAGGTAATTGGCACTATCTATATAAATTTAAATTACACAATAGCCTTTGACTTATCAATTTACTTCTAGAAATCATGTGGTCCCTTAAGGCAGTGGCAAGGAGGGGGCAGACATAACCAGAATATATTGTTAGAAACTATAATTTGTTATTCCATCAAATCTGATCTTCTGTTGATTTCAAAACATACCATTATTTTCAAGCACACTACAAAACAGGCTGCCAATTAAACTATGACATAATCCTTTCTAATCTTTGATGGCAAAGTGAGTCCCAATCAGAGATGTTAAAATGGGGGGTGGGGGGGAATGCATCTTATAACTGATAAAATACCATGGAGGGAAAATAGTCAAATACTTAGAAATATCTTTACAGCGTTTTTGAATTTCAAGGATAAATATAAAATTCTCTCAAGAAAGGAAAAATATTACAAGGAAGTAAAAATTCCAACGACTTGCTTCTCTCACAATATTGAGTGCCAGAAGACACTGGACTAACCTGGATAGTTTTAAGTAAGAAAGGAGGAGATCCAAGAATTCCTTGGCCTGCCAAGATATTTTGTCATGCACAAAGGCAGTGAAAACACAGATCTCAAATAGAAACCTCAAGAATAAATTATTATATTCCATGGAAAATTGGCCTCCCCGGTGGCGCAGTGGTTAAGCCCTGCGCTGTGGAGCTGTCAGCAGCGGCCACACAAGTTCCACTCCGGGGAGAATCCCACATGGTGCAGCAGACCTCTCCTGCCTCGCCCGCTGCTCCCCTCAGCAGTGTGTTTCTGATCTGCCTGTTCTGCTCCCCGCTCTGTCTCTGGTGAACCCTCTCGCCGCCCCACACCTCTGGCCTGTACCCCAACTTGTATGTATAAATAAAATAAATAAATAAATAAATCTTTAAAAAAAAAAACCCTAGGAATTTAAAAAAAAAAAGAAAATTACTCAAAAACCTGCTCAAGATGATCACACAATGAATCAAACAAGAAGCACAAGCAAGAGTACAATGGATTAAATGATCACGAATTTCACTAAATCAGAATTAGATTTACAAATATATAAAATAAAAATTAAATGTAAAGTAAACAATACTGAAATATTTCATTTAGAATGTAAGAAATAGTAACTCAATAATTAATGATAATTTCAAAATAATCTAAATCTCTTATTTTATATTACATCAGCAATTTAGGAAAGCATTGGGGGAATAGAAAAAAAATGCTACATTTACTGTTTTAAGTAAAATTGCCCAATATCACCTGTTGCACATTTTTTAAAGTTAATTTTCATATTTAAAATTATAAATTAGGAAACAAGTTGACCCATAGGGTCAGCTCATAAAATATATCTATTGCTATTTTAAAATAAATGAATAAAATAATAAATATATAAAGGTTCAAAGTTTCAAACATTAGGACAAGTACAAGAGGAAAGTGAAGTTTTTCCCTGATCCCCCCATCCCTTAAAAATTGTTTACACTAAAGGAATTATATATACTGGAGAATCAACAGTATTTGGTATATTCAGAATATACTGTTCAAAGTTGTATATTCAGAATATACTGTTCAAAGTTGTTTCTGTTTAACCCAATATCCTTGTCCCTCCTGGTAACACATTTGCTTTTTCCAATAGACAACCAGTTTCATGTGGTTTTGGGGAGGGGGTATATATTTCAAAAATGAACACAGACAACACAAAATAGCAATAACTTCCACGATATTTAAGAGTGCTTAATGAAAGATTGAGATTATGAGAAATGAAGAGCTACAGAAGCATGAAGATGTTGGTCATGTTTTCTGACATTTCTCAAGACCTTTTCTATACAATTTAGTTTGGGTCAAATGCTACAACAAATAGATGCAAAATAATAATAATAATGATAATAGTTCATCTACAATAGCTTATTTGTTCCTCACATAAAGGCTGAAGAAGATTCCAGTTTAGAAAGGAGAGGTCTGAACCAAATAGTAATTCAGAGTCCAAGATTGAGAAACACAATCCTGTGCCCTATACAACCCGAAAAGAGGAAATAGGTTTTGATGAGCCTTAAAAGTCCCTGCTACAGCCTTCCATTCATCAGAACAGCATCCAGCTACCATCTTGGATCCTGGGTAGATGCACAGGTCTTTCTGTCACACCAGAGGTGATTCCTAAAGATCAGATAACCCTAAGTCCAAGCCAATATTGCATTAATAAGCAAGATTAAAATAACAGTTATGTCAGAATATTTGGAATTGTCACTGTATTTGTTTACGAACATTGGCTTTGCTTTAATTTCTCCAAATTTGTAAAATGGCCCTTGTCTCCTTAGTTAGGATATAGTCCCTCATATTCACTCCTGAGAGGTTGTTCTTTAGTTTTAAATCATCTCCCCTGTTCAAGTGAGAGCCAAGAACTCCCTATTGCAAGGATTTTTAAATAAGCAATATTAAATGTTTAGGTATTTTGCCCATATACTGAGGAAATAAGGTAGGAAGCTCATATAGATTCTTTTTTTTTTAAGATGTATTTATTTATACATACAAGAACTGGGGTGTAGGCCAGAGGTGGCGGGGAGGGTGAGAGGATTCACCAGAGACAGAGCGAGGAGCATAATAGGCAGACAGACTGAAGTACACTGTTGAGGGGAGCAGCGGGTAAGGCAGGAGAGGCCTGCTGCTCCATGTGGGAAGCTCCCTTGCCTGGCTGGGGATCGAACTCATGCTGCCTATAGCTTCATAAGCTGAGATTTAACCCGCTGCACCACCAGGGTGGTTCCCTCCTATAGATTCTTACAGTCCTCCTTACCTTTTCCTTTTCTCGCAGAGATCTTTGTATTATTTGTTTTAACTCTAGATTACCAAAAATATTGAGCTTCCATTTGGAGGAAGAGGAGGAACTTCGTTAGATTATGAATATTTTACCTCAATATACTATTTACACCTAATCAAGAGAAATCAATATGGAAATATCCTAAATTTTTCCTTCAATTATGATCTTTTGCTTATAAGTAATGGTTCAGTAGGAGAGGAAAAGTTACTGCAGTAGGAGAGGAAAAGTAATTTTTCCTCTCCTCTTCCAAGTGCTTGACTGAGATTCTTGTAATAAAAGAGGTTTGCATGAGGGAAATCAACAGAAGTGTATTACCATGTACAGCTCATGTATACCTGGGAGATGCTCAGGAAAACTGAGTAAAACTCTTTGAAATGGCCTCAGCTGCTACTTTCAATAACATCTCTGTCTAGAGAAAGGGTGTGGTCCTATCCCTCTAGATCATATACACTGTTTTAAGTCAATGTTACCTCAATAAGAAATAAAAAAGGGGGAAGGGAACAGGAAAGCAATTCAGTCAGCAAGAAGAAGAAATGTTTGAGGTCAGATGGCATGTAGCTAATCCAATATATGTTTTGAAAGGCAATTTATTACCATGAAAATAAACAATGCTTTCACTATTGCATGATCTCAATTATTAAGCCATATTAAAACCTGGGAGGACATAAAACTAATATTAAACATGGTTATCTCTTACTGAGATAACTTACATCTTAGTTTTAGGGTTGCTGATGGTTTTTATTTTATTCTTTTTTATTCTATTGTATTTTCCAAGTTTTCTACACATCATAATAAAAACATTCAAAAATAAAAATGAATAAAAACGAGTTCTTTTTCACTCTTCTCTGGTTTAAGGATGTTTTTACTTCATTAATGGCTTCTGTATAGTTCAAGGGAAAGAAATAAGATAATCCGTTCATCTGTGGATAGACTGTGTTATTTCTAGTGCCCATAGGACTTTCAAGAGTTCAGTTTACACTTATGTTATGGGGACAGGAGAGGGGAAGAAAACGCAGCGTGAGAACAGTGTGAGGCATGTTCAAATCCATTGCTCACAGCAGGGAAAAACAATTGCTTCCTCTCCTGCTTCCAGCGACCTACCGTGTGCAAGGATCAACGCGTCAGAAAAAGTATCCAAAATTGTCTTCGATATGGCTTCCCTCTCCTATTTGTACCTTATTAAATGCTTTGTCTGAAGGACACTCTAAGAATCCTCAACTCCTTGTACTGCCCCGGTTCTCGCGCGCTAAAATATCTCCATACAGACTTCTGCTTATTTTATGAGCAGAGAGGTTCGTAATAGGAGTCAAGGACTCCTACAACTACCCTAAGCGCTAAGAATGATTGATCATTAATTTCTAAGGACATTACTAAACTCTTTATAATAAGTCTCTGTGATTTTTAGACCCCTGCAGACCGGAAGAACTCTGTTGTAAATACTTATCACTGCTTTACAAAGAAAAAAAATTTGCATATTATTCTTGGTGCATTGCTCATTCCCTCCTTCTATCAACCTCAATCATGACAGGTGCTGAGAACAGAAGAAAATAGGTGCATTTAAATGTTTGTTTATAAAGATGTTTGAAGGGATTAATTTTATCTGGCCATTCAAATGGGATTAAAGGGATTAACTTGAATAATAAAGGCATATTTAAATATGTTGTTGTCTCTAATTAATAGCTTCAGATATGAATATAAGATATGTCAAATTATTACAGAAAGAACTATGATTACATTATTTTTAAATAATAGAAAGGAAACTCATGAGTCATTAGGGAAGTGATGACTTTGGAATAAGGCAAACTCATTCAGCAAATATAATGCTTTGCAAGACACATTTCCTATTTATATGTACAGTTAATAACATCTATTATGCAGTCTTAGTCCTAGAAGCCTGTGTTTGTTGAGAGAAATACTTTAAAACAGAAGCTTAATTACATAGTGCTCAAGTTTCTCTGGCAACATCAAAAGAGAGAAAGTCATTTGTGCTTTAATGATCATTTTGAAAGTGAAAAATAAGTTCTCAAGTTGAGAACTCTACAAGTTAAAGACAAAGAGAAAGCAGGAGGAAGAAAATGTTAGATTATAATTTATTTTTTCAGTATATGGCAACAAAGACTTTAAGGGGAGAAAACACATATATATGAGATAAATATGTATCTTATATATCTCACGTGTGTGTGTACATGTGTGTGTAATATAGCACAAAAACCTTTTTGTTTTGCCCAGGTTTTTGCCACTGAGAGTTACTCTGACACATTACAAATGGAAATATTTAGTTTTCCAAGGAAAAGTCCTCCTCACCTCTTTTTAGCCAGATTTCTCCCTAAACAGCATAACTATCACATTCTGAAAAAAAATGTGAAACATTTTAATGAGTCGAGTTAAAAGGATTGGATAATTTGACCGCAAAATAGTTTCTACTTGAGTCATGATTCTGACAAAAATATACCCACAAATGAGTGTTATAAAATAATTATCAATTTGTGCAGTTGACCATAGGCAATATAAGCCTGGCGTTGTGGAATTGAACTTGGAGTTCTCAGAAGAAAACAAATTCCTCTGGTACAATGCATTGTATAAGATGGAGAGACACTGATACCATTAAATACCCTCATTTAGAAAATGCTAGGTACAAAAATACTGTCCTAAATGACAGTCATGCTATAATCGCCAGTCTCTGGAACTTTCAGTTTGTATTTATCGAACAAAGAAAACCAGCATAGTTTTGAAAGGAGTATTTATTTTAAGGACTGTTTGCTGGAACGGCCAGATCATGTTCAAAACCAGCATTAGGTAAATCTAAGAAAAAAATAAAAATTGGTCTTTGTCTTTCTTTTCACCCACATGGCCCACTTCCCCTCTTTACCGGCCATTGTCCTAATGAGAACCTGGTGTCTCAAGCTGTAGTACCCCCATGCCAAACCCACAGCCATCAGCACCTCTTTTCTTCCTCTTTACCACTTCATTTTTTTTTTAATCCAGATATTATTATGCACAACACTATTATGTTTGGCCTTACTATTTTGGAAGCTTGAAGACACAGTATCTTATCTCAAACAAATGAATCCTTCCTTTTGTCCTTTCCTTCTTTTTGTTCTTTCCTTGTTTTAACCAGTGATGAGACCAAAATAGACCACGAATTTCTGTCACATACCAAACACGTCTATTACCAATACATCATTTATGCAAGAAAACCAGGTGACTATTATTTGCTTCTCTAATTAAATACAGAATAATGATCAGCTATTAACAGTGTCTTCACTTACCTTGATGGAATTCATCATGAGAATGTTCTACAAACCAAATATCAATCATATATGTTCCCAAATGTCCAGAATGCTGAAATCATAAATAGCTTTCTACATTTGCCTCAAAGGTTACAACACTTAGAATAGGAACAATAGGTTCATTTTCTTCCTTTCTTTCAATATTTACCTAATTTTCTACCACTGTAGTGTATGATGATTTATATATTTTCCCCTAAAATGATGGCACCTCTGCTCCCCAGGAGATGGCTTCTGAAACCACTGATTAAAATGGCTTAGTTAGTTAAGATGGAACTTGATGGTCAGAGCTGTGGTTCTGGATTCTCTTTTCATCCACAACACTACACTTGAGGATCCCGAATATACCTCAGTTATTGTAGCAGGAAATCAAAAGGGAAACTAGATCATCATTTAACACTATGGCATTCTATTTTGAGTTTCACATCTTGGAATTTCATGGTTGCCTTATTTAAAGCCCTTCTCTTTGCCAACACTTCTTTTGAACTCCGAGAGATGCATCCATCATGATATGAGATTGGATCTGTAGCTCCAGGTACTGGAATAATAATCAGAGGTGTATATATAAACTGAAAGCCTCTGAATCTCTCCAAACCATCTCCTGTTGTAGGAATGCTAAAATAATGCTAATGCAAGAAAAGATATTCCAGTGTCATTTTAGATTTCAGGCATTGCACATTTGTACCCATGATTATGTCAAAATATACACATAGGCATCATTTGAGAGAGAATTTATTATAAAAGAAAATATAAAAAAATCCAAAGCTAGCCTGACCTTGCTTTATTTATTTTTTTTAAATCAGTGCTTGAACTGGAGTTGAATAAATTTGTCCAGCTTAACATGAAATTGTGTTGGTCTGAGAATAAAAAATAAAACTAGTAAGGCTATTCATGTGGTGTGAAAGGAAGAAAACATCAAAGAAACATAAAACATCTCCCTTCTGGCATAAAAAAATGCATTGGCTTTTTAAAAAAATCAAATATACCTCTAAATAATAACATGTTTTATATTAAAAATAAAGAACCGAATGCTTCAGAAGCAGGGAGATTCACATTTAATGCTGGGAATACTACCTGGGGGGGAAAAACCAGAAAGAACAAGGAAACTGATATTTAGGGGGTGGGGGTTTAGGTCAGGGGTGTGGGTAGGGTGAGGGATACAGGCATGAATGCAAAAGACAAGAATTAATGAATGCTTATCTTTTCAGGTTTTCACATTCTTGTGAATTTTACTTCTCTTATACCTAGACTTGTGTGCCTAGGAAATTACCTCTTTGGAGAGACTTAGCAGATTACTTATTTTAAGCCATGTAGAATCCAGCTGATTTAAATTTTGCTTTCTGAACTCAAAGATCAATATGGCTGCCGTAACATTTCTACTGAGCTAGTTCTTTACTTTTGTAATGCAGTATTCAATGAATTCAGTGTTTCTTTCCATCAAAACTGAGAGGGATAGAACTAAATTGTTTCTCCTTTGGTATTTTTTTGTTACTTTTTGTGTTAAGTCTTTAATAGATCAAGTCAGACTGCTGTGACATAAAGCTACACAGATATAGAAGTTCCAAAATGGCTAAGAAATTAGATATGAAAACCCACTAATTTCAGAAAATAATTTCTGATTATTTAATCCATAGTTTCTCTTTGTAGTGTACTTGGTAATACATGAGCCACTCACAAACTCCAAGACCTCACTTACTCCTAAATAGTCCTCTAAGGCATAGATCTGAGATTTAAAGGCTCAAAGTCTGTAAACTGGAAGTTTGTAAAGCAAAATTGACTTGAAACTAAGGGGAAACCCTCAGTTAATTTTCTGCAAGGTAGGCCCTCTTAAAACCCAATTGACTGACTTATTCTTCCATTTCAGGAAAAAAAAAAAAAAAGAAAAGCAAAACAGGTAAAAAGATCAGATTGTAGTTTCCATGTTTGAGCCCTCAGGAAATTTTTAATCTTAAGTTATAAATTCCAGAAAATAGGAGTTTATAAGAGAAACAGTGACAGGTCCTTAACTATGGTGTTGCAGAGGGCAATGTGGTGATAAAAATGAATGGCCATGGAGATGAGATGCTGAATCTTCCAGTGAGTTTAGCCTAGTAACTCAAACAAAGAGAGCAACCGGTGAGTCAGGTTCTCACTTACAGCCGACTGCAGGGTACTCTTTAAAAAACACCTGTTGCCTTACACTTCTAAGGTTCACTTCACAAGGAAGCATGTAGAAGGATCCAAAAGAGCCAAGCAATGGCAAGTTACTTTTTGGGCAAAAACCATTTTCCTACATTTGTATTAAAGAATCAGAGAAACTGGACAGAAACAAGGGGAGTAGTGTGGTGTGTTCTATCCTTTCCTCCCTCCCTCTTCTGTCTCTGTCTCTGTCTCTGTCTCTGTCTCTGTCTCTCTCTCTCTCTCTCTCTCTCTCTCTCTGTATGTGTGTATGTGTCTCTCCCCAGATGAAGCTTACATCATCTACAGCAATGTGGGGAGGCAGCCTGACATTCACTTTCTTCAAGTGAGGGAGGGAAAGCACTCCTTCTCCTTTTAAAACACTGTGCTAGCTTTCAAGTGAAGAATTTTGTTTTGTGAAACCCAATTTGACCCCCTTAGCCTTGCATCACTGTCTGTGAACACAAAGCGTCTTCTATAAATATCCTTCAAAGGCTTGGAGAATTTATGAAGCCAGTCTTTAACTCTCTCTGTCAAATAATTTCAAGGCTCTTAATATTTATTAATGCAGTGCCTAATCTTTTTGTTTTAGTTTGTTTTTATTTTTCCTTGGAATCTTCTTGATGTATTGACATTTCTCTACTGAGTATCTTCATCCTTATAACCCAACGTCTAACACCATGCCTAGTCCATAGCAGGGATCTACTAATTGCTTATAAGCGAGAGAGCAAATGCCAGGGACCACTTCGTAGATGCTCAAGGATACATCAAGCAACAAACCAACTGAAAAACAAGAAAAGTCTTCCTGCTTTCCAAATAGCCGTTTCACCAGTTACTTTGACGTAAATCTTATCTAAAATACAATTAATTCACTGTCTTTCTTGGTTTAAATGTTACACTGATACATGCAAACTATGCATCTGTCTGGCAGCAGTGTTATGACACAAAAAAATCACTTTTTCCACCCAACAAAGCAATGTTTGCAGAAAGCATATAAATTAGCAGTGGTCATTGTTTTGCTCATAAGGAAAGCAAAGCGGAACAGATGCAAAGCAATGCATTCATGGATGGATATGGATGCTTCGCATTCTCACTTCAGTCTAGGTCCTAAGGCTCTGAATATTTGCAGAAGTTTGTCAAGACTCCACAATCTTGGCTGAGAGAGTTCTGGCTGTTTAGCTCCAGCACCTATGGATACCAAAGACTTAAGAAAATCCTTCAAGACAAGACATAACCTCCGTGTCTCAAGTTCATCCTGGAAATGGAATTGATAAGAGGAAAAAGAGAAATAGAGAGGTATTCAGGATACTAACTTCACTGAGACTTGCTCCTGATGGGTTGGTATTTCCCTACTTCCACTTCTCCTGGCCCCCGCCCCCCACCCCCTCCAAAAAAGAGACTCCTGGATTTCTGCTCTCTTGAAAAGGAGAAACGTCTACCTGAGCATGCAGTGAGCTTCCTAACAGAGCACCAGAATGGACCAACCATCTCAGGCTGTCTCCAGAATAAAACCTCTGGGTGCTGTCAGCAAAGGCAATTGTTTTCCAGCTAGCATTTGGGGAACAGAGAAGATATGAAGGTCATTTTATTGTATCACCTGTGAGTACAACTTACAAGTAGAAGACACAGCATTCCCTTCCTATTTGATCTGAGACACTGAACAAATCAGGAAGGAAAAACACAAAGAGAGTAGACCTCAGTCAGTTGACTATATGATTACACACACCAACCTACATTTTGCCTGGTTTTAGAGTCAGGAGCATTAATATAGGCTTTTACTTAGATATACTTTTATGTAGTATCTTTTAATTTCATCTGCATTCTTCATTGGAAACAATGAAAAGGTAGTTCATTTTTAAATCTTACCCAAGTACTGACATTTGGAAGGAAAGGGGGAAGAACAAAAGAAGAAAAAGATCTTTTTCAAATTTTTTAATTTTCTTAGAGCAACTATAAGTCATTTTTTACTTGATTCTTTTATTGAGTGAAATGTTTGACTGGGACAAATAAAAGGAACTTTAAAAAGTTCAAATGCAGAAGACACCTGGGGAAAACTAGAGTTTCCATAATTACTCTAAGCTAGAACCAGGATAATAAATGTACAGGTAACTAGGTGAGCAACTTTCCAAGTTAGATACAGAGATAGAGACGGAAGCACAAACACATCTACACCTACATATTATCTGTGTTTATGTATGAAACTGTTTATCAGGTATGTATCAAACAAAGCTTGTCCCCAAAATACTGGACTTATCTCTGGTCATAAACTTTTCAAAATTTGTGAATATTTTATGTACCTTGTACATTAAAGATTGCTTGTGATAGACTTATTGTAATATAATACCTAGTCTGATATAGAACATGAAATCTTTCCATTTTGACCGAAAGTCTATCAACATTATGACCATAGATAAGAATAGAAGTTTTGCAACAGAGAATTTCAATAATTATTTTCCCTTTACCTATAATTTAATTTTTGTCATGAATATTAATGATCATTTTGGAAACAAAAGCTACATTCACCTACAATACTAAACGAGAGCAATTACATAGTTTAATGGAAGGTATACATAAAAATGAAGAGTTGACTGCACTATCTGACTTGATTATAGCAAAGAGAGAATCCTCCAGATCAAACATGAAATCTGAGTTGACTGGCGATAACATCATCTTCAGAAACTTGAAACTGGATGACATTTTGTACCTCAACCTCCTGCCATTCATGCTTCCCAACACCCTTGTTCAAACTTGCTTAAAAGAATCTCATCTACTTTAATCCTCAAAACCTTGAAAAATGATCAGTGTGCCACAGGCATTAAACCTGTAAACTTTTTTTAACCTCTCAGTTAAATACCTGAAATCTCAGTCTCATTCTGGCAAGTGACCCGGGTAAAGATTTTAATGCCCATTTGATGCACACACATTTCTGGGTTCCACTGCTGGTGCTTGCTTACTGTTGGTAAATGTCAAACGCATCTGGGGGGAGAGTTGTAAAAACAATTCCACAGCATGAAAAGTTCCAACAATGAAACAGAATTCTTTACATTGCAAAGCCAAACAAATAACTCGGGCAAGTATAACTGAATAAATCCTGAGCTGCAGTGCAGATGGCTGTTTTTACTGTCTATGCTGGGATCTGCTGAAGGTTCTCTAGTTCCAGTGTAGCGTGTGTATGTGTGTGCTTGTGTGTGTGTGCATGTGTGTGTGTGTGTGTGTGTGTGTGTGTGTGTGTGTGTGTGTGTATATACAGGGTTTTTTTTTAATATGAGATTTGGCATATTGCATGTGGCAGGCTGTTGAAAAATGAATAAGGACAGGAGAAAAAAGGCAATGCACATCCCCATGGTAATGAAGGCAAGCCAGGTTGCTAACGGTCCATGTGCCAGTTCTCCAGGATTGCCCACGGGCTCCCAAGATCATTTCTTTGCCCCTAGATTTTCATGTTGCATTATCACTCACGATCTCTAAATGAACATGCCTCTTATTTTATTTAAGACACATTGGGCACTTGTATTTGACTTCCTGCTAGGCAATACAATATTTAGTGTATGCTGTATACACAAAAGGGAAGAAATGAAGAATAACCAAATGAGCATAATTTCAAATTTAGTTCCTCATTTTTGCAAAGGGTTATCTTTTCCCTAAGCTTTCAAGAGGCAGACATCAAGTGAAAAGCATTTGTTCTGTGCTGATTTTGCCTGAGAAACTCTGTCCGCAGAGGTCTACAAGGATTCATCAAGAGCTTTAGGCTATGGCCTCATGGTTTGGCCTGAGGCAAAGCTGAGGGCAAAGAACTTTTCATGTGGGGGGTAAGGAATAAAGTAGGAACTCATCAGGCCTGGATTCTTTCAGTTGCTCTAACTGATACACAGAAGTCTCTCCCTCTAAGATGTTGTCTGTCTGTTCCTGTGCTGCTATTAAAATAGAAACAAGCAGCATCATAATTTATTTGTGACCTACTTAGGAGAAATTCAGATTTGGTTACCATTGCCAAAAGGAATATATGCTGAGAAGAACAAAAATGTTTTCACTCAATATAATGGCCAAAAGGAATATAGGTTGAGATGAACAAAACTATTTTCTCCATAATATATGAAAGTCACACTTTGATGTGGTCATTTTTTGCTTTAATTTTAAATTTTTAGTTAAAGCAGTGTTTTACATAATATAGGGATCTTTTATTAATAAAAGAGCTGCCTATCTAGATAATAAAGTCCTGTCTCTTTTTATTCCTTGAGTTCCATCAAGGACCGCAAAAAGAATCTGCTAGTCTGCTTATTTGTTAAGTGCTTCTTAACTCATCTCTGACCCAAAGGATGCTCTTGTCAGAATCCAGGCCTATCAATAATGAATGGTGTTTTTAACTTTTGATCTTCGGCTGTAACATTTGTTTCAGGCTTCAATTATGACTCTAACCACCTGCAAAAGAAAGAACTAGAGCACCTGACAAAGCTCAGAAAATGTTGTGAGTTATGGAAGTTGTGACAGTATTCTGTTTCTAGGCTTTCTTTTTGGTTTCAGTTTCTGCCCCACATCTCCCTTCCACATGCCATGGCCCATCCCCCTGCCCAAAGAGTGGCTTTAATAAAAGTGGTGTGAGTAGATGAAAACATTTAACATCATAACCTTTCAAATATGATCTTTTCAATGAAATTATTCACTCCCTCTCAAAGTTCACTTTTTTGGAAAGAAAAATAAATTCCTAGAAAGCATTAGCAGAGAAATGGTCTATTGCCACTGCAATAGATGAACTAAAAAGATAGTGGTAGGCTAAGAAAGGAACTCTCGGTCAACATGAATTGGTTATTGAGACCCATGTGCTAGCCCATAAGTGTTATTTTGAAAATGTTTTTTCTAATAAGGAAATATCGCATGTTCTGTGCCAATATATCAACTGCTACTAGATTTGTGATAAATTAAATGTAGACTTTTGGAGAACAGCCCTGTTCTCCAAACAATCACTTCAAAAAGTGATATACAGAAAACCAAAAAAAATAAAATAAAAAGATGAAGATATGGGCACATTGAAATACACCTCTACAACTGAAGAGCTTCTTTTCTACATCAAATGGTGATAATTTGGAGCAATAAACATGTTCATGTTAGCAGCTTATGCTGTAACTTTAGCTCTAAATACTATAGACCAGTTTGACTCACTCTCACAATCTGCCCCTGTATTCAACTCTAATGCAAATGGGCCACTTTACTGTTAAACTAATTTCATATGTTAAAATAGTACAGGAGGCAGGTCAATCATGAAATAGGAAAGTCACCTGCATGTTTCATTAAAACAATTATTAAAAATTTTATGGGCAGTTGTTTTTCTCCTAGTAACAACTTAAATATAACATGGTAATAGTGCGGTAGAAAATAGAATTGGACCTGAATACCTCCTAAAGTTTCTCCCAAATTTAATGATAAAAATTTCCAAATGCACAGAATAATTAAGAAAATTTTGGAGCGATCACCCACCTATCCTCCACTGATATTCTACAATTAATATTTTGCTATTTTGATGCATTATATATTCATCCATTTATCCATCAATTCATTGATGTGTTGATAAATTGCAGTGTTACACATGTAAGTATAAATTACCCCTAAATACTTGTTCATGTTATTCTTTAATTAGAGCTACATACGTGCTTGGCTTTGGTTTTTTACATGCCATGAATTGCAGAAATCTTAAGTGAGTCATTCTATGAGTTTTGAAAGCTCACACACTTGGATAACCCAACACTTACCAGGATGTAGAAAATTAACGTCACCCAGAAAGTTCCCTTTTGTTCCTTCTCAATCAATCTCCACTGCCAACACCTTCAGACACAAATACTGTACTGATTATTTCTACCATATATGTTTTGTCTGTTCTAAACATTCATATAAATTAATTACATGACATGTACTCTTTGCATAAAACTTCCTTTACATATTACAAAGTTATACTTTTATTAAGTTGTAGGAGTTCTGTATGCATTCTGGAGAGAAATTCTGCATTAGTCATACATCTTGTGAATATTTTCTCCCAATCTCTAGTTTGTCTGTTTTCCTTAAGCAAAAGTTTTATTAATGGAGTTTGACTTTTTAAATTGCCATTATTGTTTTTTGTTGTGTGTGTGTGTGTCTCTGTGTGTGTGTATGCACACACATGCATGCTCTGAGATTTGCCTATTGTTAACTTTAAGATTCTCACTTAGTTTTCTTTTAGAAGCTTAGTATTTGAATCCTTATGTTTAAGTCTCAATAATCAACCTCAAATAATTTTTAAATTTGCATTGATAAAAAGAAAGACTAGTCTATCTCTCTGTGTTTGTGTTTCTGCATCTGAATAGAAGGGGAGGGAGGGGGGAGAGGGAGAAGGGAAGAGAGAGAGAGAGAGACAGAGAGGAGAGAGACAGAGAGAGAGAGAGAGAGAGAGAGAGAGAGAGAGAGAGAGAGATGCTGGAATAAATAGTCTTATATAGAGAGAGTTGTTCATCTTAGTCCCTTTGTTAATGATCATTTGGCCAGCTGGCCATATACACATGTGTTTTTCTTGAACTTTTCCTTTTGTTCTATTGATCTACAAGTTTGTGTACCCGCTCACTAATGCCAACCACACTGCTTTGATTGTATAACAGTCCTGTTATATTTACATAGACAGTCCTGAAATAAAGTAGGGCAAATCTTCCAACTTTTTCCCTAAAGGAATTGCATTGTGTATTATAAATACTTTAAGATGACTTTCTACATATTTTAGAAAAGACAGATATTGCAAATTTCACTTTTAGGACTATGCGTCTGTTGGGCTAAAGTCTGACAAGGGACTATGGTGATGGTGCATGAGTGACTTGGTGGTGGGAATTTTACGGGACTATACCTGAGAGGAGAAAGCATACATTATACAAAGAGGAAGAATGATGTAAAATATATATAAATTTTTTTAAAAAGTTTGATAGTGGTCCCTTCCTCTTCTCAAAGTCTGAGTTCTTTTTGTAAGTTGTCTCTTATAGCTACAGCTACAGTCACAGTTATCCTGGATTACAGATAGTCTTCCAGCTCTGGTCTTTCAGGGCACCACCAAGGGGTGGTGACAATTTATTGTTGTTGTCAAGCTAGGGTATTTCACCGTCCCTTGGTGGTTATCATCAATTCTGTCCATGTTTTTGTCATTAAATCGACCTGCCATTAAGTGTTCAATATAGTTCTTCAAGCACCGTATTTAAGTATGCCAAATCTTTACAAAGTAAGTGCTCTTTTTATCTTTTAACTCTCAACTTAAATATCACTTCCTTAGAGATGACAACTTATCTTGCATTTTACTACATTCCCACACTTCTGTATCTCAGCATTTTGTTCAATTCCTTTATAACTCATCAGATTGCTTCTTGTTTACTTTTTTATTTAGTGAAAGTGTATGCATTTTAATAATCTAGATAGCAAATTCTATGGGGGTATGGATTATGTCTATTCCATTCATCACTATATAACCAGTGAATAAGCAGAATGTTTAGCAAATATAAGCCAATCAATAAATATTGAATTGTCCATGCCTTAGAAAAGAATTTTGGATGATTTTGTGCTGAGAGTTTCTACTGGATTGCTATAGTATTAATTAAAGCCATCACTATCTACAATGCAGAAGGTGAAAGAAATGCAAGGCAATTATCTTACTTCAAGGAACAAAGCATTAGTAGGGATGATGCTATGCATTAAGTAAAAGTAGGACACAAAATTCTTTCAAGAATTTTCAGATAGCAAAAAATGCAGCTCTGTAAAATAAAATTCAAAAAGTAAGGTATCACTAAAAAAAACAAAACCCAACAAACAAATAACTTTTAAAAATAAAGTTAGGATTAAATTTTTTCTATACACTAGAAAATGATTCTTTGCTTCTTCACAATTTCTTTTTCTGTATTTAAAAAGGTAATTCTTTCCTAAGTGATTTTGAGTGCTTAGAAAAATGCTTAGAATTCCTTAGGGAATTTAGGAGGAGACTAGGATGCCTTTTGAAGCTGCCATTATGCCCCCCAAAATGAAACTGAGACTGTACTTCTAATCTCAGGGCTTTGAAGAAAAGATGCCCTCCCTAAGACCTTCCCTCTGGACTTCAATCATCTCCTAGTAGGTCTTTTTTACCTCTAGCTATTCATTTTCAAATTTTATTAATTATGCATTACACTGCTTAACTTATCTTCTTAAAATACAATATTTTTCATGTTCTCCTGTGAAAGAATCTGAAGTTGTTTTATCATCTCTCAGATCAAATGTGATATCGCCAAGTACTCAGTTGATATTTAAAGTCTTCAATCAACTGGTGAGACTAGCTGCTGCACTAGTCCATCATCAAGATCCAACAGGCCAGTCGCCCACCATGCACTGTAAACACTGCACACTTCTGCCATTGTCCCTTTCAGGCAACACTCCATCAAAACCTGCCCTGCCCATTCCTGCCACAATAACCTTTTCTTTCCCTTTCTGCTAAGTGAATTCTTGGAATTCCTTCCAGGTCATAGCTCCCATAACTCACGAAGTTGGGTTGTTTTTTTTTTTATTACCCCAGTCCACAATGATCTTTCAATTAGTTCACTTCCTGTAACAACTATTATCAATGAATAAATTATGATTATAAAATTTCAATAAATAAATAATCAATAAGTATGTACTGAGCATCTATCACATAGAGGACATCTAAGTTATTCCCTGAATATTCAGAGGTAGAAGATTTAGAAACTAAACTCAGGGAGTTTTATGTTCATCTGACGGGATAATGAAAAGAAATAAAAAGTGGCCTTGTAGGTTGCCGGTTAACCAGGCAATTATTTAAATTATGTCTTAGAATTGTTCTCAAGCATTTTCATATTATCTTTCTTCCCAAATAGATGAACTCTCAAAAGGTGAGAAAACACATCTCTTTGCTTGAGATAAAAAAAAATGGGTTGAATTAAATAACTAATTTGTGGTATTTAGTGGGTGACATAGTTAATCTTCAGAACAACCCTACCAGGAAGGATAGCGTAACCATAGACAGATAAGAAACCAAGGATCTGTAGGGTAAAGCAATTTGCTCTGGATCAAACAGCTAATTAGTATAAAGTTGCAATTAGGACCTAGGTTCTCCACCTCCAGAGGATATATTCTATACATGACACTTTACTTCCATGTAGATTCCATATATATATCACATATGCCACTGAGTCATACTGCTAAAATACAGACAGCTCTGTTATTTTATTTTATTGAGGCAACATTGGTTTATAACACCGTATAAGATTCACAGGTATAGGATCACACATCTTCAGATGAATGTTTTATACCACACCCACCACCAAGGCCTGGTGTTCAGACAACTTTACTCTGAAAGCAGGAAATCTGCCTGGGAAGACAGTAAGGTTCTTGAACCCTAAGAGAGAAGCAGAGCTGAACTTGAAGCTCAGAAGTGCTCTCCAACCCCAGTCAAGAGTTCAGTGCTTGACAACGGGGTGATTTCTACTTTCCTAGCCAACTCTTTGTAACTGTATAGGGAGTGTTGATGTGGCAAACTAACGTTCATAGAACTTTCCTTTAAAAAAGAAGCCTAGGGCCCCCCTGGTGGCGCAGCGGTTAAGCACTGCGCTTTGGTGCTGTCTGCGGCAGCAATGTGAGTTCAACACCCAGAAGGAGAGATTCCCACATGGCGCAGCAGACCTCTTCTGCCTCGCCCGCTGCTCCCCTCAGCAGTGTATCTCTGATCTGCCTGTTCTGCTCCCCACTCTTCTCTCTGGTGAACCCTCTCGCCGCCCCCTGCCTCTGGCCTGTACCCCAGCTTGTATGCATAAATAAATAAATCCTTAAAAATAAATAAATAAAAAAGAAGCCTACAAGAGAAACCCATCAGTGGAGATCCATCCTATATGCTAATCAGTATAGGCTATTTCCCTTTCTTCCTTGCTAAATAAACTCTGATTTTGTTTGGGAAAGTAATATGCCCAGCGAAGAAAAATAAGCTCTCTCAGGTTTCCTGGAAACAATGAATGACTACTATGAGGCAGAGGTACAAACAAAAATATGTAAGCAAAAATATACTGAATATATGTATATTTAATATTTATGTAGATATAGATTCACATAATCATACATATATTTTACTATATTCAGATAGAGATGTAATATGGTATATTAGATGCCTAGGAAAAGCCATTTTTTCCCCTACAAAAATAGACCAATTCAAATAGCACCAGCATTTCTGCTCTTTATCCATCCCTTCCTTCTTGGCTGAAATCCAGACACAGGGCCCAATGATACAACAGCCATTCAGTCACTATGAAGCTAAATAGCTAAATATCACACACTTAGATCAATAGAATGAGGAGAAAAAAAAATCTGGTTCCCTGGGTTGTTCAACTTCCTTGTTAAGTGAAAAGTATTAATCCCCTATTTGGTTAAGCCACTGAGTTCAGAATTCTGTTTACATGCAGCTTAACACAACCTTAAATAAGACTTATTATCTGACATTGCTTCATAGGAACAAGTTCACTCAATTTTTGAAATGAGATCATTTAAATGGTGTTAATTAAAATCCCTACTATATTCATTCAAAGTTCATAAAATGTGGACTTTCATTTTTCAGAAAACTAGTGAATATTCCACTTGACTATTTTTTTCAGGAGGAGCAAATGTTTTGTTACCATTATTATCAAGGTAAAATGAAATGAAAGACAATTAAATGTTGATTCCCACCATATCTGAGCCAGTATTTTTGAAGCTCAATATACTTTTACTTTAGGACAGAAAGTTCACATCAGTAATAGGGTGATTCATCTTTTCTTAATCAATGAACAATTAATCTTCATTAGTATACCCAGGTCAGTTTAAATGTGCAATGAGATGCTAGATCTTAGCAAGGAAACCTCAAACACAATGGAAGTCATTAAAATTACATTACATCTGGCTTTCCTGATGAGGCAAAGCTGGCACCAATTGCACAGTAATCATAAGCACCAAGGCTCATGGCTGAGTCATTCGGAGAATGTGGACAAATGTGTTAATTTAAGTATCATCAGTTGTCCCCAAGGCCAAAGCACAAACTGTCTTCAACTCTGAGGGTCTGGAGATGGTTCCCTTAGTGACCTTTAAACATGTCACAGTTTTGCCTCACTCACCTTTGCTCAGAGTTCAGGGCCCACTCGATTGTGATGCTATAAACTCTACAGTGCATTCCTCAAACACTCCAGCTGGTACAGGCATTCCTGTTCATCTAGTTATTTTCTGTCTTTCTCTTGAAAACACTATTATATCATCAGCAGCATTAGCATCAAGACTCTCGTGTGTTGAAGGCTTAGTGTGTCTGAGTCTCTCTCCCAAGAAGTTTATGGCCATTATTTCAAACATAAAGTTGATCATCTTATTTTTACTTACTGCTGTGAAAACTCAAGTTCTGATTAAATAACTAGCCCAAAGTCACTTAGAGACAAGCCTGTCTGTTACTGAATGACTTCATTGTACCACACTGCCCTTCACGTGATTATATACTTTTCCTTTGTTTTCATTTGAGTAACCTTGCCATATGTTTCTAGGTATTCTTTAGATACCTGCTGGACACATGCTGAACACAGTCTGATAAAGTTTTGTTGAATGCTCTAGATTTGACTCTTGTCCAATCTTACTAACTCTTGGCATCTTGTATCAACCTATTTGAGAGAATTATCTGTAGACTCAGAAAGTGATTTTTAAGACTGCATGGTTGGATCTGGTAGATAGCAAGTTCTCATGAACTGTTTATCCCTCTAATCATAAGCATAAATAAAAGAGGGGCCTGGGTACGGCCTTGAAAAGAGCAAGTTGATTCATCAGATATATGTCTCTATCAGTCTTTTCCAACAGGCAGTCTTTTTTTAAGACTTCAATTTAATTAGAATTCCTTCTCCCATTGAGATAACATCTTCAATTGATTTAATCCTTTCTTGTACATTCCTTGCATCCTGAGAGGTAGTAATGGTTTTCATTTTACATTCTGGTCTTAAAGCATGATAAACAGCCAGTGTCAGTTTTCCTTCCCCCTATCGGTGGCTGCAGTGTGGGGGTAGGGGAAGGTCAGGGAGCTGGCCTCCAGTCATCTGTAATTCTCCTCACCCTCACTCTCAACTTCATTCCTTCTCTCTTGTTGTTGGATTCATCCTTTTGTTCTCATAGATTGGTTGAGCTGTGGTTAGAACTCTAAAACCATTTCACATTTTACAAATTATATTTTTAATACATGTTCTTAAAATACCAAGCACATTCTGAAAATGCAATTCAATAAGACTTTTTACATTATAGATCTTTAAGTACCCCTCTGTTTTGTTTACCATGAAAAGCAACTACAAGAGAAAGTTGATCCTATAATTTTCCCTCCTAATTCTTTATTATTGAAGACTGAAAGTCTGAAAACTAAGATTACATGTTTTGAATATAAATATATCCAGCATTGTATTTCATAGAGCGATACATGTCATATGAACAGATATGAATAAAATGATCCATATAACAATCAGCTGGTCACGACTGTCTAGAGGACTGAATCTCCTGGTCGGGGATGTATTCAGCAGAACCAAGGTAACAAATTGTTAATGCCTGTGAATGACCCTTCACATTTGACTTCCCTTGATCTAACATAGTTACACAACTCTCATTCTAAACTTCTCCCATTCTCCCAAAGGTGAAAGTTGCCACTCAGGTAATTCTAGGATAATTATCTCTGAGCAGTCAGTATTGCCAAAAGGAATTTTGTATTTTCTTTGCATAAATATAAACTATTTCACCACTTCCATTTTTCTTATTGAATTTTCAAACTAATTTGGGAGAAAGGAGCTAGGTACAGTACAAAAGTGCATCATGTTTATAGTTCTCTAATTTATGACATTTAAAGGGTCTCCTTTTTGGAGACCCTTTCTCCTACTAAGGAGACAAATGCTATATAGTTGATAAGCTAGTTGATATATTCTGTTAACTTCTATTAAAAAGCACACTTTTAACTCAACCTTAAATCCAATTTGTAAGATGTATGAATTTAATCGAGGAATTTAATCTTGCTGAGCCTCAGTTTAAACTCTCTGTAAAAAGGGAATATTACACAGACATTAAAAAATTATCTTTGCAGGACAATTTTAAATAATACACTCAGAGATAGTAGAGGACAGTAGTGGAACCCGAGCCAGGCAACCCGATTCCATCTCTGTTTCCCAGATTCCTTATCTGCATGATGGAGATAATGATAGTTATATGGTGGGTGCTAATTATATATAAAAATTACTTCAGGGCCTCCCTGGTAGTGCAACGGGTTAAGCGCAGCGCTATGGAGCTGTTGGCAGCTGCAGCAGGAGTTTGATGCCTGGTGGGGGAGATTCCCACATGGCATAGCAGACCTCTCCTATATCGCCCGCTGCTCCCCTCAGCAGTGTATTTCAGTCAATCTGCCTGTTCTGCTCCCCGCTCTGTCTCTGGTGAACCCTCTCACTGCCCCACACCTCTGGCCTGCACCCCAGCTTGTATGCATAAACAAATAAATCTTAAAAAAAAAAAAAAGTACTTCAAACAATGCTGGATTTCAGTAAGTCTGATCAAGTACTGGTAGTATTGTCATTATTTCATATGAGAGCACTTCACATAGACCACAGAAGAGTCTTTCTTCTTGTATGGTCACTAACCTCTTGTTTCCCCATTATACTAGTTTCACCCAACAGAGTCAGTAGTTACATCATTTCTTTTTTTTTTTTTTTAAGATCGAGGAAAAAAATATCTTTCACAGAAAAACAGAAAACTCCTGAAAAAGGTAAGGACCAGGCTAACTTCCCTCCCCACCACAGGTTACACAGTTATATCTAAGTAGCAGGATGAACCAGGGATATAACTAGTTCTCAGTTACTCAAGCAGGCATTTTCATCAGAGGCCAGTGAGGACACTGCAGGGTAACGTGATCCACTGCTCAGCACAAAATAATGGGGACCTAAAATATATTTGTTGGTTAAGGTTTGGTTCACTGAATGACCCGGATAAATTCTTTCTACCCAAGACATTCTACCTGAGCAGTACATTAACACTTTGTGGTCCGCTCACGTATTAGTACGTGTTTTTGTCACCGGTATCAGATGGCCGCTCATGTATTAATACGTGTTCATCTAGTCTCTGTTTTTTCACGCCACGGTGGATTTATTTGGAACTATTAGGAGCTGTTTCTTTGATTGTACTCAGTCTAGAATCTTTACACAGTGTTTTGGTGAAAGTGTAAGGTGTTTTATGAGAGATATTACAGTTTTTTTAATATCCAGTAGTTCAGGAGTTGTGTGTGTTTTATTGAATGATTATACCATTCATGTGGTGGCACAGAAAATGGCCAGCCCCAAGGGCTGGTAAATTTAAAGGGCACCGGCACACAAGGTGTTAAAATGGTTATATTTTCATCTATGTAAAGTTTTTCATATACGATGTAAAGTTTTTAAAGTGTTTTAATATATAGAAACATTTTCATCCCAACCTTAAACATTCCAATTTATTTTATATTAGTCTAGTTAACCCACTGAATGAATTCTACCACTACCTACCCAGAAATACTAACACAGAGACAGACACCTACCACATATATTACCACTTTCCAAAAAGAATAAACCTTTTTGAAAAACATTAGTAATTGTTTGCCTGTTTCCTCATTAAACAAAATTTTATGCTAAACATAAAATCATACTCAGCATGAAAGAGATAAAACCATGAAGTCTGACCTTATAGTCTAGTAGGAGAAAAGACATATAAACAACAAATGTTTAGGACAAAGTGAGATCAATGAGGTTATGTAATAAAAGAAAACACACATGATGTGATTAGTCATACACACACACACACACACACACACACACACACTCTCTCTCTCTCTCTCTCTCACTACTCTGCAAAGGCTAACAGCCCAGAAAACTGAGCACCCATAGTACTCAGACTTAAGTTCCCAGTATCATTTCCTTTTTATAGAAAAATGATAAAGAGTTCCTTTAAGAACTCTAATTCCAGATCTGGACAAAGAAATATAAAGGATTATCCCAGCACAAGTAAGAGAATGCAATCGTGGTTCTTGGGGAAACTTCTTGAATAAGTTCTCCTTTGCCAAAGCTAGAATAATTGAGCATCAACACATATTTTTAACACCGTCAAAGACATCCAATATGTTTAAATGTAGGTGTCCTTGATAAGTGACACAAAAATTGGTCATTTCTGAAGCATGCTAGTGTAGAAACTGATTATTTTACAAACTGATAAAAGAAACAAATCATTAATTCTGTCTTTCCTGTATGAGCTGTACTTTAGTGTGACCAAATATGGGACCAGAGGAAATTTCTCTTTTTAGATTTAGGACGATAAATTAAGAAGAAAAATCAATTAAGGTAAAGTAGAAAAGTATGTAGACAAAGCAATAGTTGCCATAGTGGATCCTTATTAAAACCAGGATGAGGGCACATGAGCATCACACTTTCACTATTCAGTCCTTTTGTTGATACTGAAATTTTCATAATATGAAGTTAAAGAACAAGTAATATAGTAGAAGCCTTCCAAATGGATTCCTCTTTTCATTATTATATTGAGTATTCTTTTTTTTAAGATTTATTTATTTATGCATATATATAAGCTGGTGTGTAAGCCAGAGGAGTGTGGGTGTGAGAGAATTCACCAGAGACAGAGCAGGGAGCAGAACAGGCAGATCGACTGAAATCCACTGCTGAGGGGAGCAGCGGGCGAGACAGGAGAGGTCTGATGCACCATGTGGGAATCTCCCTTGCCAGGCATCGAACTCGTGCTGCAGTGGCTCTGGATAGCTTCATAAAGCTGTGACTTACCCCACTGCTCCACCAGGGAGGCCCTATATTGGGTATTCTTGTTTGATTCCATGTATACTTTAGAATCAATAAACTATTGATATTTCCACAAGACGGATTTTTTCATGGCACGAAATCTATAGATCAATTTGGGGAGAGAACTGATATTTTAACACCATGGAGACTTCCAATCCATGAGCACATCCCCATTTATTTCGTCTTCTGTGTGTTCTCTAGGCAATGTTCTATTCCTTTTGGTAAAGAGTACTTGCACAGCGTTTATTGTTCTTATCCCTAAGTATTTTGTCTTAAGTTCACTGTTTTTAAATTGGTATGTTTAAATTTCAATTGCTTGCTACAAATATATAGAAACACAACTGATGCTTGTGTATTCCACTTACCTTCTTCGACTTGGAATTTATCATTCCTAAATAGCTGTTTCGTAGATTCCTTAGGATTTATACAAAGATTGTCATCTATGCACACTTTCACATAGTGTGCAAAGAAAGATTGCTTTACTTTTCCTTCTTAATTTTTATTCTTTTAGTTGCACTGTCTTCAATTCTTACAAGTATCATGTTAAATAGAAATGATATAAATAGGCATTTGCACCATTTCTAAGCTTAGGGGGACAATGTTCAGTCTTGCATAATTAAGAATGATGTCAGCTACAGATTTCACATAAACACTACTAGCAGATTGGAGGGATAGCCTTAGTTTTTTTCCTTTTTCTGGGGATAGTGGAATAAAGGGCAATGTCTTTGTCAGCTTTTGATACCAGGGTTATGCTAGCCTCCAAAAATGAATTAGAAAGTTTTCCTCCTTTATTTTCTGAAAATATTACACTATTTCCTGTAATAGTGGTCTTATTTCTTTAATAAACACTCTAAATTTTGACATGGAACTCATCTAAGCCTGAAGTTTCCTTTGTGGAAAAAAAGATCATGTATAAAAATATTACAGATATCATGCATAAATTTATAGTAATTATAAATGTATTAGGCATTTAATTTATTTAATATATTTATTGTGATTTTATTTAACGAAAGTAGTTTTTCTCTACTCTTCTATTTCCTTTCATGCCAATTTGGTATTTTTTAAAATAATCTGTTTCATCAAAATTGTTTATTTTATTGAAATAAATGTATTCATGATATTCTCTCACAATCCACTAATATGTGGAGCATTTATAGCAATGTCCCTTTTTTTCATTCATGATGCATATTTCTTTTGTGTTTCTTGAAAGGCTTACTCAGTTTATTAATCTACTGATTTTATCAATATTTTCAAATAAATCATATTTGACTATGTTCATTTGTTTATTGTTCATCTGTTTTCTATTTGACAACTTTTCTTTTCTCTGGTTCCCCTTCCTTCTACTTTGCACTTACCATTTTCTTCTTTACCTAGTGTCTTAAGGTGGAAGTTTAAATAGTTTATTTTAAACCTTTTACCTTTCCTAATATGGAACTATAAAATTTACCATAAATATCACATCACCTAGTTTTGAGATATTGAACCGCAATTACTATTGAGTTGAAAATATTTTCCTATTCCTTATAATTTTTCTATAATCCATTATTACCAAAAAATTCTGTTTAATGTCCAAATACTTGGAGCATTTCTAGATAGGTTGTTACTACTGCTTTTTAATGTAATTCCAAGGGAAAGCATCTTTATTTTTAAAGCAATCTTTAAAAATACATTGAAACATTTTTTAGCCACTTAAACGGCATGTATCTGTGAACATTCATGTTCATTTGCAAAGAATGTGATTCTGTACTTGTTAAATCTAGCACTCTGTAAATCTTTTATGTTGTCCTTTCCCCTTAAAATGAAGTGACTCTACTGTCCCTGAATTCTAATCTAATGCCACCTTCTCACCTTGCAGTCTCTGTGCTCTGGGTCTCCATCCCACCATTGGGAGAGCCCCTCGGGAATGTGAGGTGAGTGCAGACTGTGCCTTAGGTGCAGCCCCTTCTCCCACGGATCATAGTGTGGGGCTGCCTGTTGTCACATGCTTGAAAGCATATGTTTCATTTATTTGGGGTCAGTTCTATTGTTTTTTAGAAGCAGGTGGTAAATCTAATACCAATAACTTAATCATGTCCAGAAAAAGAGTTCCCATTTTATAGTTTTAAACAGAGAGTCACCTAATCAGATTTGTCCCCCAGGCATTTTACCCTGGCACCCTAACAGCAGGTAGATGTGAAAAGAGCAGGGAAACGTTTGAGAAGAAGGTCACGGTAGTTCAGATATCAAATGGTGAGGATGTGGGAGTAGAATGAAGAGACAGATTTGAGACACAATTAGAATCTAAAACCAGTAAGAGGTTGAGAAAACAAAAAAGGATAGACACAAAACATGATGGGATCTTAAATGTCATAGGCATACCTCTTCAAAGTGTTTTTGGGCACTGAATTCAATTAACTCCAAATACCTTCTTTAGTTTATATACAGTACACACAACCTTATTCATAAATGGTTTGCATTGTTCAGTCCAAACCAGTGTGTGTGAATTCACAGGTCACTTGTTCTGGCTGGCACCCCATGGCTCAGGAAGTTAGCATGACAACCTCAGATTGAGGGGTTCTGTCTTTCTTTCAGAATATGGATATTGAAAATAAGTAATTATTAAACTGACATCATATTTCAGGCTTATCTCAGAGAACTGTTACTATGAATTGCCTGTGTCAAGGCGGTGACAGTGATAATAGTAAAAGAAAACACCCACTAAGCACTCCCAAGTATCCGCAACTGTATGAAATGCTTCATTTAACTCATTTCATTTTACCTTAATAATGTATGAAATAGGTACTATAGTTACGTCCCTTTTAAAGGATGTGGGAAATGTGACATCTTCAGTAATTGGCAGGCACAGAATTCAAAGTGTGGTGAGTTTCACTTCCAGCGCAACCCCACAGCTCCTCGCTTAACTGCCATGTTGGAAGGCAGAGGTTAGGTCCAAAGATTCATGGGCAGGAGCCCAAAATATGTTCTTGAATCAAAAGTCAGTTTAATTTATTCAAAATAGGAAGCACCATAAAATCTAAGCTGAGTAGACACACAGTCTCCATGGGGAAGTCTGACATTAAAGGCAGTGGATTTGGCACATAGATGCCGAGTAAGGAGGGTGCATGCTCTGAGCCACACAGCTGTTTCCTACCTTTTTCTTCCTGGCAGTTTCCCAGTTTCATATGGATATTTTCCCCAGCAGTTATGTGCTTGGGGAATAACCCAAGTCAGTAATGCTCATTCCATTCTCCTTGCCCCCAAATTATCTGTAAGTATGTGATGCAGTTCTGTCCAATGAAAGTCAAAATAGAAAGTCTGCTTTGGGATAAGCGTGGGGGCAGGGGTTACAAGGAAAGTTCTTCTTTTGAGAAAAGTGAAATAGGAAGGAAATGTCCCATTTAGCCTACCTCTAACGAGGTGGCATAAGCATGTGGAGCCTGGAAATGTCACGGCAACCTAAGGCCTGAACAGATAAGCCTGCACATCCAGCCAGCCTGGAGAGACTGGCAGAGCAGAGAAGATGAAAGGTCCTAGGTCCTGGATGACTTCTTTGAGCCAAATAATGAATAAACCTTGTACTATATTTATAAGCTATAATGTGTTTTCTTCTAGTAAAATATTCTTTTACTTGATTTGGAGGAATACGAATTGCTACTTCAAGTCCTTTGTTGGCTTAAATCAGGGCTTGCAAACTTTCTATGCAAAATGTCCAGACAGAACTCTCGGGCGCTCTAGGGGAAGTTCCCATCCCCACTCACACGCTCCATCCCATACTGGGTGAGTTCCCAGTCGGCCACCAGGCCACCCAGGGAAAGTTACACCCCCGTGCGCGTGCTCCGGGGTTCCCAGAAACTGAGGGGAGCTCGGATTGATTGACCACCTCCACACAGCGCCGCCATCGCCAGGCTGAGCCCCCAGGCTTGCACGGGGAAGCGAACTCTCAGGTGCTAAAGGGGAAGTTCCCGTCCCCACGCGCGTGCGCCATCCCATTCCGGGTGAATTCCGGACAGCAGCCAGGCCACCTGGGGAAAGTTACACCCCCAGGTGCATGCTCCAGGGGTTCCCAGAAACCGAGGGGAGTCTGGATTGATCGACCGCCTCCACACATGGCCGCCATCACCCAGCTGAGTCCCCAGGCCGCTAGGGAAGCAAACTCTTGGACACAAGGAACCGTCAGCACTCCATTTGTACTGGGTGAGTTCCCAGACGGGAGATTAGCCACCGAGAACAAGTTACACCCCCAGGCAACTGCGCAGGGGTTTCAAAGGAGTGAGGGGAACCTGGTTTGATCGACCACCCCCACTCCGCTGCCACCACCTCAGACTGGGCCCCCAGGCCTCCCCGGGGAAGCAGACTCCCAAGCATCCTAGGGGAAAGGTACAACGTACACCACCCAATCCAACGGAGATAACGTGAGTGCCATGCCAAGAGGATAGCTTCACAGAGCAAGTTAAGGCCCCGGCCTCTGGCCTTGGGTTTTCAAACCTGATCCTAGAACACACTGGAGTAGGCCTCACACATACACCACCACCTCCATCACCACCGCCAGTACTGGCTCTGAGCTGTAGCACTCGCGGGTGCAATAGGGGAATATACTATTGTTGCCCACTGAAACTGTATAAGTGAGCCCTGGTTGGATAGGATAACCTGCAGGGAGCTAGTGCTCACATCAAGAAACAAGAAACAACCCAAAGAAACAATATAATCTCCCATCTCAAAGAACTAGAAAATGAACAACAAACAAACCCAAAAGCCAACATAAGAAAGGAAATCATAAAAACAAAAGCAGAAATAAATGAAATGGAAATAAAAAAAAAAACAATACAGAAGATCAATGAAACCAAAAGCTGGTTCTTTGAAAAAATAAACAAGGTATCAATATTAACTCTAAATGTAAATGGACTAAACTCATCAATAAAAAGGCACAGAGTAGCAAGATGGATCAAAAAACAGAACCCAACCTTCTGCTGTCTACAGGAAACACATTTAACTACAAAAGATAAACACAGATTAAAAGTAAAAGGTTGGGAAACAATCCTACAAGCAAACAGACCAAAAAAGAAGGCAGGGACAGCTATACTTATATCAGATAAAATAGACTTCAAACTACAAAAGGTAAAAAGAGACAAAGATGGACACTACATCATGGTAAAGGGGACAATAAAACAGGAAGATATAACACTCATCATGATAAACAGGACAATTCAGCAGGATTATATAACCCTAATCAACATATATTCCCCAAATGAAGGAGCACCAAAATATATAAGACAATTATTATCATCCCTGAAAACAGACATCAGAGAAAATCCATATATAGTAGAAGATCTCAACACCCCACTCTCACCAATGGACAGAAAAACAAGACAAAAAATTAACAAGGACACTAAATCTCTAAATAAGGACCTAGACCACATGAGCATAACAGATATCTATATGGCACTACATCCCCCAAAATCTGAATACATATTTTTCTCAAGTGCACACAGATCATACTCCAAGACTGATCACATACTAGGTCACAAAACAAATCTCAACAGATACACTAAGATCAAAATCATACCTACTATCTTCTCAGATCATAAAGCAATTAAATTAGAAATAAACCATGAAAAGAAAAAAAGGAATCCTCTTACTTTATGTAGATTGAAACCCACACTGCTGGATGATCACTGGACTAATGAGGAGAACAAAGAAGAAATTAAAAAATACCTAGAAATGAATGACAAAGAAGTCACAACATTCCAGAATGTATGGGACACAGCAAAAGCAGTAATAAGAGGGAAATATATAGCAATACAGGCTCACATCAAGAAGCAAGAAACAACCCAAAGAAACAATATAATCTCCCATCTCAAAGAACTAGAAAATGAACAACAAACAAACCCAAAATCCAACATAAGAAAGGAAATCATAAAAACCAAAGCAGAAATAAATGAAATGGAAATAAATAAAAAAAAAAAATACAGAAGATCAATGAAACCAAAAGCTGGTTCTTTGAAAAAATAAACAAAATAGACAAACCTCTAGCCAGGCTTACAAAGAAAAGATGGGAGAGGACACAAATAAATAGAATCATAAATGAAAGAGGAGAGATTACAACGGACACAGCAGAAATCAAAAGAATAATCAGAAATTACTATGACCAGCTATATGGAAACAAGTTCAACAACTTAGAGGAAATGGACAAATTCCTCAAACTATACAACCACCCAAAACTAGATAAAGAAGATACAGAACATTTAAACAGGCCAATCACAAGAAGTGAAATTGAAACAGTAATCAAAACCCTCCCCAAAAACAAAAGCCCAGGACTAGATGGTTTCATAAACGAATTCTACCAAACGTTCAAAAATGAACTAATCCCTATCTTACACAAACTCTTTCAAAAAATTGAGAACGAAGGAATGCTACCAAACATATTCTATGAAGCCAATATTACACTAATACCAAGACCAAACAAAGACAACACAAGAAAACTATAGACTAATATCTCTAATGAACACTGATGCAAAAATATTCAACAAAATACTAGCCAAAAGGATCCAACAATGCATCCAAAAGATAATACACCACGGCCAAGTGGGATTTATTCCAGGGACACAAGGATGGTTCAACATCCGAAAACCAATCAGTGTAATCCAACACATCAACAAAAAGAAAAATAAAAACCATATGATCATATCAATAGATGCTGAGAAAGCATTTGAAAAAGTGCAACATCCATTCATGATAAAGGCCCTCGAAACCCTTGGGATAGAAGGAACATACCTCAATATAATAAAAGCCATATACAACAAACCCACCGCCAGTATTATCCTCAACAGTGAGAAGCTGAAAGCCTTTCCCCTAAGATCAGGAACAAGGCAAGGATGTCCACTCTCACCATTGCTCTTCTCAATATAATACTGGAAGCCCTAGCCAGAGCAATAAGACAAGAGAAAGATATACAACGAATCCAAATAGGAAAAGAAGAAATTAAATTATCACTTTTCACAGGTGATATGATAATACACAGAGAATCCAAAAAACTACTCAAAATTATAGACCAGTTCAGTAAAGTAGCAGGATACAAAATCAACGCAGAAAAATCAGTAGACTTCCTATATACAAACACTCAGTCAGAATAAAAAGAAATCAAGAGAATCACTCCCTTCAAAATTGAAACAAAAAAAAAA
>PVIJ01001153.1:102596-217911 GCA_004024925.1 Scalopus aquaticus | reverse complement strand
AAATAAATAAAATAAAATAAAATATGTGGACAGTCATTAGTGAGCATACATTTAAGTGAGCAGGTTTTTGTTTTTTTGTTTTAAAGATTTATTTACGCATACAAGCTGGGGTATAGACCGGAGGCATGGGGGCGGCGAGAGGGATCACCAGAGACAGAGTGGGGAGCAGAGCAGGCAGATTGACGGAAATACACTGCTGAGGGGAGCAGAGGGCAAGGGAGAAGAGGTCTGCTGCGCCATGTCTGGGTGTCAAACTTGCGTCGCCACTGCTGACAGCTCCACAACACAGCGCTTAACCGCTGTGCCACCAGAGAGGTCCTAAGTGAACAGGTTTTTGTCCTTTAAAAAATTTTTACATTGAAAAAAGTTTTAAAGAAAATTGCAAGAAGAGCACAAAGGACTACTCTGTACTTCTTTTCGCAGAGAACCCATTTCTTTGGAACAAAGGGTACAACCCAGGGTCACACAGTACTAAGTCTCTTTTATAATCTGGTACAGTTCCTCAATTTTTCCTAGACTGCCATGCCCTTGACATTTTTTTAAGGTTTAGGATTATCATTTTGTATAATATCTCTCAATTTGTGTCTGCCCAGTGATGCTGCATGATTACATTCAGTTTATGTATTTTAGGCCAGAATGTCACAGATTCTGTGTTTTCATTGTATTCTATCCGGTGAAGTTACTGTCGTTCATCTGAAGTGCAACAAGGGTTTCCAGTTTCATCTTATTCTTTCCATGACCCAGCCCTGGGTGGTGTTTGGGTGCTAGGTGTGCTAGTTACTGTTGGGGTATTGCTACTCCTAGACCTATTCATGGGATGAAGCCAGGCAAATTTTACACCTATAGTTATTTTTATATCTATCATGTTCACCATACACTTCCAGTCCCAACATAACACTAAAATAGTTTTTAAAAAAATATATCAGTGGGGCCTCACTGGTGGTGCAGGGGTTAGAGTCTCAGCGCATCAAGCTATCACCAGCCACTGAAGCACGAGTTCGATCCCTGGCCAAGGAGCCAACCCACATGGCACAGCAGACCTCTCCTGTCTCTCCCACTGCTCCCCTCAGCAGTGTATTTCAGTAGATCTGCCTGTTCTGCTCCCCACTCTGTCTCTGGTGAATCCTCTTACCCCCTGCACCTCTGGCCTACACCCCAGTTCTTGTATGCATAAATAAATAAAAAAAAATAAATCTTTAAAAAAAATATGACAGCACCTTCATCCTTCACAGATTTCTGTCATGATGGAAAATCATGAGTTTGTTGAACTCTTGTAATACATTAACAGGTTAATGTTCATATAGATAATTGAGGTTACAGGATCAATAAAAATAAATATCATTCAGGAAAGTGAGTTTTGGACAAAATCTACAAGGGACAGGCATTCCAGGTAGAGCTCAGAGCCTTCCAAGTGACAGGGAGCATTTGCTGCTTCCAGAGAAGACCCCATCCTGTTTTCCAGCAGCCCTACACTTCTGTTAAGTTGAAATCTACTCCCCTTTTTTCTTATGCCAAACTCTGGTGCCACACTGTACTCACCTGATTGACTGGGCAAAGCCTCTATGAATGAGCACATACTGACTTGGTGTCAAAAAACAGATTTTCCCATTTGGAATAGAGGATCTTTGCTCAGGGCAATGAATTGAGGCTTATAAGGTTTATTGATTTTATGACTCATTTATGATCCATCTCCTGTTGGTTGTGATTCATCAGGTCTGGGGCTCAACAGTCTACAAGTGCCCCAAACAACTATTTGATCAAATATGAGGAAACTCTGACCTAAAAGACCAAGCTAAAAAATTTGGTATAACTGCAATAATAGTTGTCAATGGGGAGTCAATAGCAAAGCCTCTCAGGAGGACCAGGAGAGTTTTTTTTTTTTTTTTCATAACCATACCCAGGTTCCACGCACACCTATTAATTATAATAGTTTGAGGGTATGGGGGAATAACGTACATAGATTTGAAAGGTAGCAGGGCTGTATTTTGAAAGTGTTTCACAGAGCAAAACTTCAGTTGAGATAGAATCACTGCAAACTGTGGCACTTTTAATGTTTTAGTGAATAGGGCATAACTCCGAGGAGGGCTGTAGCTTAAAAGTCTTCAGAGTTTGTATATTCTCACATCCCTTTGCTAAAGGGCTGTGTTTGAAACCAAGAAATAACAACATAGGTAATGTGTGCTGTGTGCATACTCCATGCTGTGTACTCTGCCATGCTAAGTACTCTACAAGAATATCTTTAACATTGCATGACATATGTTCTGCCTATTGTTACAGAAATTGAGGGGCTTAGGGAGAACTGAAGTAACTTGCTTAAGATCATGATTAATGAGGAACCAAAAATACAATCCAGTCTGATTCCAGAGGTCATGCTCTTTCTTATGTGCTCAAATCTGTTGAATGAATAAAGAATGAAAGTTGAGCAAAAAACTAATGGATAGGAAGAAATATTTAATGAAAAGTGAAAATAGGGCCTCCCTGGTGGCGCAAGGGTTTAAGTCTCAACACTATGAAGCTAGTGACAGCCACTGCAGCATGAGTTCACAAGTTCGATCTCCAGCCAGGGAGATTCCCACATGGCGCAGCAGATCTCTCCTGTCTCTCTTGCTGCTCCCCTCAACAGTGTATTTCAGTAGATCTGCCTGTTCTGCTCCCCACTGTCACTGGTGAATCCTCTCACACATACCCCACACCTCTGGCCTGCACTCCAGCTCTTGTATGCATAAATGAATGTCTTAAGAAGAAAAAAAGAAACTAAAGTGGAAATACATCTATGTTATAGAGCCTCAACAACTAGAATTTTCTTTTTTTTTCTTTAAAGGTTTATTATTTTTGCATACAAGCTGGGGTGCAGGCCAGAGGTGCAGGGTTGTGAGAGGGTTCACCAGAGACAGAGTATGGAGCAGAACAGGCAGATCCACTGAAATACACTGCTGAGGGGAGCAGCGGGCGAGGCAGGAGAGGTCTGCTGCGCCATGTGGGAATCTCCCCAGCTGAGCATCAAACTCGAGCTGCAGCCCCAACAGCTCCACAGTGCTGTGCTTAACCCACCACCCCACCAGGGAGGCCCAACTAGAATTTTCAAAGGATTTGAGAGATTACCTCCACGGTATCCCCAAGAAGGTCCTTTGAAGGGGACTCCCTGGTGGTATAAGGGGTAAGTCTCGGCACTATGAAGCTATTAGCAGCCACTGCAGCACGAATTTGATCTCCAGCCAGGAAGTTAACCCACATGGCACAGCAGACCTATCTCACCCACTGCCCCCCTCAGCAGTGTATTTCGCTGCCAGTTCTGCTCCCCACTATGTCTCTGGTGAATCCTCTCATCCCCTGAACCTCTGGCCTACACCCCAGCCCTGTATGCATAAATAAATAAATAATAATAAAAGAAGAAGATCCTTTGCATCTTTCCAAGTGACAGGGAACATTTGGTGCTTCCAGAGAAGACCCCATCCTGTTTTCCAGCAGCACTACCCTCCTGTTAAACTGAGATCTACCCCCCTTTTTTCTTGTGCCGAACTCTGGTGCCACACTAGTCACCTGATTGATTGGGCAAAGCCTCTGAGCAGAGCTCAGGAAGGGGACATCTGTTTTCTTTACCTGGAACAGGACACCACCCCTCCCTCAGCCCCCAGGAAGCACAGGATCTCTCTCACACACACACACACACACACACACACACACTCATTCCCTTCAAGTCTCTACTCAAATATCACTTATCAGAGAGGTGAGGCCTCCTATAATCAGCTTCTCCAAAGCCATTCATCATCATATCCGGAATATGGTTTGTTCTCCCTCCCTTGCCCCAGAATGTAAGCTCTTTGCGAGACTTGTTCTTTTTTTGGTTCAGTGCTGAATCCCCAGCCCTGGAACAGTGCCTTGCATAAAAGAGATGTTTCATAAATATTTGCTGAATGAATGAGAGAGGGGAGAACTTAAAAACTAAACATTCAACCCAGGGAAGCAGGGATCAGTAGAAATCATGGATGGGGGGACCAGTGATAGAGACATAAATGGTATGGCTTTGGCTGTATGTGCAAAATTCTATTTTTCTGATTTGCTTTTTTTTAAAGATTTATTTTTTATTTATACATACAAGCTGGGGTACAGGTCAGAGGCGTGAGGCGGCGAGAGGGCTCACCAGAGACAGAGCGGGTAGCAGAACAGGCAGATCAGACATACACTGCTGAGGGGAGTAGTGGGTGAGGCAGGAGAGGTCTGCCGCACCATGTGGGATTCTCCCCGGCCGGGCATCGAACTCGCGTTACCACTGCCAACAGCTCCACAGTGCAGCGCCCAACTGCTGCGCCACCGGGGAGGCCCTTTCTGATTTGCTTTGGGCATAAAAAATGCTCCACCCTATCTATTGGCTGTGTTGATGAGAAGGCAGGACATGTTTGTGCTGGACTTCCACAGCAGCAAGAGCCTTCAATTTTTCCTGTTTTCTCTTCCAGATGAGACAAAAGGACCCAGTGAAAGGAATGACAGCGGATGACTAAAGCCACCCCTCCCCCCTGCACTGTATGTACTGAATTTCTTTTTTTTTTTTTTTAAAGATTTATTTTTTATTTTTATACATACAAGCTGGGGTACAGGCCAGAGGCGTGGGGCGGCGAGAGGGTTCACCAGAGACAGAGCAGGGAGCAGAACAGGCAGATCAGAAATACACTGCTGAGGGGAGCAGCGGGCGAGGCAGGAGGGGTCTGCCGCACCATGTGGGATTCTCCCTGGCTGGGCATCGAACTTGCGTCGCCGCTGCCGACAGCTCCACAGCGCAGCGCTTAACCGCTGAGCCACCGGGGAGGCCCTGTACTGAATTTCTTACGTGTCATACATATGCCAGTCTGGGTCCTCAAGGCCTCAGCAGTTCAATGTGGAGTCAGAAAACCTGCTTCTTTCCTCCTCCTGCCCTCTAGTAATAGTGGTGACTATCACTAATAGACTTGCTATACTCTCAGGCTTCCATTTGAAAGAGATTAAGATGCAGGATATTTCAGGGAGATGTGATTTTTATAAAGAACTACCTAGACAGAGACATAGACAGGATGGTGAGACAGGGTTGGGGGGTAGGTGGGGCTGGATGCAGAATCGAAACTTATCTGCTAATCACTCTTCCTCTTAAAACTTAAATCATCTCAAGTCAAAACAGGCATTTTGGGGTGCTGCCTATATCTCCCATGCCAGAGCCAGTTCCTAACTCCTATTTGCATTCCCTGCCCCTTGGAAAATTTGCTGACCAGACTGCTCTTTTAGCATTCTTCATTGTGTCTAGACTTGGTTTTCCTCTTCATACCCCTTGATCCCAACTGAGTAGCTGTTCTCATCAGAGCCAGCTTCCTTCAGATGCTTGGAGAGTACTTCTGCCCAGGCATAGGACAATGTGTCCTTGTTTCATGTTCTCACTCTTCCCCAAGCTCCTTCCTTCTACTAGTTCCTAATGCTGGTCCCCTAGTGCCCTGCACACCTCCAGACTTGCTCTCTTCCCAGCATCGCAGAGTGGGCTTGGTCATGGAATGAAAAACCTTTGCCACCAGGCTCTGCGAGAGGATTACTTTATCAAATAAACACTGGCTGTCCTATAGCACCAAGGAGCTGAGGAGATGGGTATCACCAGCAGTGATGTAAACCTCTCTCTCCCTGCCCAAAGTGCTTGAGGAGAACTTCTGGGAGATAGGAGGGTAGCATGAAGGGATTGTTGCAATGCCAGTTTCTCCGTCACTGCTTGGACCTTAGTTTCCTCTCTCCCTCCAGTCCCTGCCACACCAACTGGCATCCTTCCTCCTTTTGAAATTCCTCCATCAGTAATGATTTACAGTGTGATTCTATTTTCCCCTGTTGCTTCCTTAATAATTGTATTTCTCTTCTAGTTTTGCAAGACAGTGGTCAACAGGAAGGCCCAGCAGCTCCACCCTCCCGAGTGACAGGCCATCTACAGACGCAGCCTTTCTGTGCCCATTCTTCAGGCAACTTTCCATCCCTTACTGTAGCTGATTCTAGATGCCCTTTAATATTGTGAACAAATAGACCGTCTGGTATTATGAAGCCCGTGTGTACGGGAGCCTGCTCTTCTGAGATATGTGGCGTGTAGGTTGCTGTCTTTACAGCTCCTCTCTATCATACTGTATTTTCACTCATTTCTGTGTGCCCCCCCCACACACAAACCTTTATTTTCAAGTGACATTTTTAGTCTTTCAAATAGCTGCCTTTTGTGATGTGGTGATTTAAATGATTTAAAGTTTGTTTGTTTTCAACCTTGGGATAAATAAGATATTTTGCTTCCTGGGCAGATCTTTGCAGTTTTGAATGCTCACCTGGGGACAGGGGGATGAGTTAAAAATTAGAGTTTTCCCCCTAATTCCACAGAATAGCAGTGTGACTTCATTTCTCTGACTTCTGCCCCCACTGTCCCATTGTTAGAGTGCTGTAGGCACCAGGGAAGTACCCAAGGCCCAGACAATCTGTTTGTGCAATCTTTACAAATACAAGTAACTCCTGCCTGGACATTGTATCTCTGGCCACTATTCTTAGAAACGCCCATGGCTTCTCAGCCCTCCTGTTGCCCACTCTGTCTGAATCTCTCTGCTGAGCCGTAATTTGCCCAGGTCAACTCTACCTGGAGGGACCTGTCGTGTGGCCCTTAGAATTGAGTCTACCCCATATATACTAGTTAGTCTGCCACCCTGAGGAGCTCTGTATGTCCATGCTCCTCTTCCCTTTTGGGCTGGTGCTGCCACTCAGCAATAATCCTCTTTTCTCTGTGCTTTCTTAGATGCTCGTCCTCTGTCTTTGAGGCTGGTCAGGACACAAGAGTCCTAATCTTTTCATGCTGCACAAAATGCATGCAAAAAGCTTTTTCCCAGTAGAATATGTTTCCTCTTGTCTCCAGTTGCTGGAAAGGAATGTGGGGGATCAAGAACTCAGCTCCTCTGCCCCCGTGCTGAGTTCTGCCCTAGACAATCAAAATCAGGTAGTGATTGTAGTACAGAACTCTACCAAAGTTGGCTGGTGAGAGTTCAGGCTAAGGGAATAAAAGCTAGGTACTTCGTTTTCTGTGACTTGGCAGAACCTGAGTGTGCCTCCTGCTGGGAGAGTCTGAGATAGCTGTGGTACCACCTGACATTTCCCAAACCTAGTGAAGTATGTTGGCCAAGTGTGCAGTGACCCAAGCCCATGCTAGCCTGGATGCAACTGCTATGAGAGACCAAATCTCTGCTGGGGAGCAAGGATGGGATGATTTACCCTTTATGTTTTTGTCAGTTTCTTTTGCCTTACTCATTTCTAAGTGCAATAAGATGAGTCTCAGGATTGTACCTGTGACATTCTAATGGATGCTTCCCTGTGACCTTCTTGGGACAAGGATGGACAGACTCCTTATCGTGGTTAACTCTGACCTTCATTGAGGCCCCTCTGGGACCTCAAGAGATGTCCCATTACACCTTCCTTTTAGTCTCCTCACCTTGTGGGGTCTACAGTAATGAATCTGGGGCAATTCTGTTGGTTATTAGCATCACAACTGCCGGTAGCATTTGACTGGGAAAGCTGAAGAGGCATTCCAGCTGGAGAAAATGTAAATGTTTTCCTATCAGCTCTGTATTAGATATAATTATATTTGTGCTTACAGCTTTCCCTTTTTCATTCATCAGCTAGGTGAAGTCCAGAGGTAGGTTATCCTGGGAGAAACAAATGAAGATAATTCTAAGCAGACAGTTTTTCATGTGGTTTGAGGGTCAGCAGAAGTCTCCTTCCTTCAGCTCTCGTTTGAGATCCATAGCATATCACTTCAACTCTAGTGGGGGCTTGCTCTTTACCTTTTCTCTGGCTCCTCCTGCCTCCACCTGTTGCCCCAGTTTGAAAGCATCCACACAAGCTGAGCTAGAATTTCCTGAGGTCAGCCTACATCTGGGGCTCTGCTCACATAAACATAAAGGAGGAATGTCCCTGGTCTATTTCATCCCCATGGATAGTGTTGCTGCTGGGCAACAGTGTTGGCTTCTTTTAAGTAACCCCCTTCCCTTTGAGCCCAACCCCCCCCCAAAACTGACAACCAGAGGGGCTTATGATGAAAGCCTCAGCTCCAAGGGTAGTACCTGATGATGTGCCACGCCCTTCAGACCAGCGGCTTCCATTAGATTTGCAGGGTCATAGTTCCAGTTGGAAGCAACAGCGCCTCTGTAGGAGGGGTGCTGGACTCTGACTCTCACCCAGAGATCAGGGACAGGGTCAGTATTGTGGGCACATGTGTATCTTCCCAGTTTCTCTTACAGTCCCTGCTGGGACTCCCTGACTTATTTTGTTTTGTTCCTAGTGCTACTTTTACAAAATTCACTTTGTAGACTTGATTAGATTACATGTTTATTTAATGTGAGTTTGTGCCTTTTTGTCTCAATCTTCCAATACAGGTATATTGGGGGAAAAAAGCAGTCTAATAAAATCCTAGACAGAGCTTTCTGGAGTCCAGCTTATTGGTGATGTCCTTACGTCCATTTTACAACTTAGAGCTTCTTAAACTCTGGCTGATGTGTCCCTCATTTTACCAGGGAAGAATTAGGAAAAGGTAAAAGATAGCGCTGAAAAATTTTGCAGGCAAATTAGCCCCTTGTTATTTACAGAAACATTGCATATCTGAAAATAATTTGACCATTTTCTACTTCATGCTTTTGTTTTCCCTCCTCAAGTCTTTTTCCCATTCTGCCAAGCAAAGCGTTTAAAGTTTGAGCTCTTGGTTTCCAAGTCTATGAGCCCCATGAAATTTGTGAAACTGTGTATGCATATTCTGGGGAAAATCATGGCTCTCATCGGATCTTCAAAGTAATCCCCTGCACCATCCTTCCCTCTCCCACTCCCACTCCTAAAAAGGATTTAAGAACCAGTGATTGAAAGGAAATCATAGTGGATCTTTGGCAAAGTAAATAATCTTCATTTCATATTTGGCCGTAAAATAAAGGCAGTGGCTGATTTTTCATTTATTGATGGCTAATCGTCTAAGAGTCCAGGAACCCCCAAACGTCCCATTTGAAAAGCCAAAAAAACAAAAAAAAAATGAAAAAACTTTGTGGGAGTGGAAACCTATGAATGGAGTTCAACGACCAACACGAGGATTACCTGAAGTTGGGGGGTTGGACAATAGCTGAACTAGCTCCGCCCGCGCCCGCCCTCCCCCACCCTCCCCGACTCTGGGTTTCCGGGCTTTGGGAAGCTGGAGCGAGGAAGGTGCGGAGGTCAGAGCCTCAGGTCCGTCACCACTGACAGCAGACTGGGCGGAGAATGCTGGCTTGGGCGCGGCTGCCGCTTCCGCCGGAAGACGCTTCTCCCGGCCGGCCTCGCGCGGGGTTCCCTGGGAGCCGCGGGTGGGCGGAGGCGCCGTGGCGTCGGCGTCTGGGCGGGCGCGCCCTCGCACGCCGGGCGGGGCAGTGTTGCGTAGAATTCTGATGACCCAAAGTCCAGCCTCTCTGACGTCCCCTGTTCCCAAAGGGCATTCGCTCTCAGCCTTTCACCTTTTCGCGCTAGCTGGACGGTCCCGCCCCTTCTCCCGATTCCCACCACCCAGAGCCCTCCGGGCGCTCAGGCCCCGCCTCTTACGGGAGCCGAGGCGGAGGGTCAGAATCCGGAAGAAAAACATTCCGGCGACGGGAGCGAGCTGGTCGGGACCTGCGGCCGGGAGGGGGCTGTCAGGCCTGGACCGGCTGGGGCGGGGACACACGAACCGGCCGGGCCACCGCCTGGGGACGATGGCGACCGTGAACCCACGGAAGCCGACCGAACCGAAAGGCAGGAAGCTCAGGTGAGGAAGGCTGCTGCGGACCGGCCGGCCTGCTCCGGGCGAGATCATTCCCTCAGACCCAGTTGGGACTGTGGGGCTGAGCTAAAGGGCTGTTTCTGGCCCAGAGGCCCCCAAATTCTCCCAGGCCAATGTGGTCCAGGCATTGTGATACCTGAGGCGCGCGCCGCCTCCAAACTCACGCCGCCGAGCTCGGGGGCGCCCCCAAGAAGGTGTCCCACCTGGCATTTGGAGGCGGTAACCGTGTTGGGCTACTTGAGGTTCAAAATATAACAAAGCTTTCTCCCCTCAGCTCAGAGTAGAATTCTCGTTCCTTGTGATCAGTACATACATCATGGAGTCTATCTGATCACCTTGTGACCTCCTGAAATCTGATTTAGATAATGTTCTTAGTGAAGTGATAGTGCCTGGTCCCATGCTTACTCTTTAAAGAGGAACAACTTTAATCACCAACTTAGTGCAAGTTACGATGCAAGGATTTCCTGCTAATCGTGGGACCTGAAAGTAGGAGCAAGAAATGCCTGCTTTTGCTCTAGATTCACTTAGAGTGAATGCCTGCAAAAACAAGGGGACTTGGAATAAAAGGACTGACTTCCTTAATCCTCCGTTGGACAGCAGGGGGAGACCTTAAACAAATGAATTGCAGACGCTCTGGCTGAGTGCCCGAGAGGGTGATTTTTGTATTGTTTTGTTGCTGTTCTTAGGGAGAAAAGGAAGTTTCTCTAAGTGGACTAGAGTTCCTTTCAGTGGTGCTTTTTTTAGAATGTGAACTTCTAAGAACAAGAGTTGGTGGAAAAAAAGATGTTTTGGGGACTTCCTGCCCTTTCTCCCATCCCTGTGTACCCTCTACTGCTCTCGATTTTCATCTGCTGCAGGTCCTCCTCGTGGTCTACCTAGGATTGCTGTTCTTGGTCTTGGCAGGGTCTGGGGCTTCCTCCAAGTCTTGCTGTGACTGTTCAGTTGAAGAGATCTGCAAGTCTCTCCTTTCCCTGAGCCTCTTGACATGAACCAGTGTTCTTGCAAGCCGCTGATCTAGTTGCTTCCCGAGGGCTTATATGAAGTAGAAGTGGGGATGACTTTTCCCAAGACGGAGAAGACTCTTGAGAGATATTTTGAGAAACCTGTTTACAATCTTCCTCCTTAGGCTCCCAGAAATGCTTGGCAGAATTGGTTGTATTCTAGTGATCTTCTGGGATGGAGTAAAGAAGGGAATGTGATATCTGTTGTTTTTTTAATTCCCCTGTCGTGTAGTGCTGACGCCTCTCAGAAGGTGAAAACTGAAGCTTCAGAATTTCTGCTGGTTTTGGGAACCTGTGGATTGGATAGTGGGGGCTGTGAAGGTGCTGACTGAGCCATAGATAATGGCTGGTGAAATTAATAAATACCTGGGTATCTACTCTCTCCCCATTCTTCCTTTGACTGACTCTAAATCCTTTGGGCCCACTTTGGCAGCTATGCTACTGTCAGTAGCATGGGTCCTACCAGGGATGGGCAGCTGTGGGCTGCCTGGAGGAGCCAATCCCTGGTAGGAATTTTCTGCTTCAAAGTGATAAAGGTGAAAATGAAGGAAAAAAGTTTATAGTTCAGTGCCCCTGTTCCCATCAACAGGTGCAGAAACTCAAGTTTCCTATTATGATTACAGTGGATTATGGTTCAGTCATTAGCACCCTGTTACTTGGACACAATAAATTCTTTTTTTTTCCACTTCTTCCCTTTGTATTCCTTCCACAGCATACATGTTGTGACATGGAATGTAGCCTCTGCAGCACCCCCTCTAGACCTGAATGATCTGCTACAGCTGAACAATCAGAACCTGAATCTGGACATGTATGTCATTGGGTAGGTATCTGCAGCATCCTTTAATCTGTCCCTTTACCTAAAATGCCAGCTAAACCTGACCAGTTCCAGGCTGTCCCATAGGAAACTCCTATAACCTTTGGAATCTAAAGACTAAGACCTTTCATTTCAGTCTGCATCAAGGCCAGTTAGTAACTCTAGTCCTGGGTCTGCAATGGCAGGGGTTTGGTAGTCAGCAGCTAGGGGAGGGAGAGAGCATGGTCATCAGAACCCAAGGCTTGAAATTCTGGTGAGGACAGTACTAAATGTCTCTGGCAGAGGCAGTATCCTCCAGACCAGGGGTGACCTTCTGACTTGGGATCGACAGTTTGCAGGAAAAGAACTGTGGGATCATGAGCCTCCTTTCTGACACTGCCTTTGAAGACTCATGGAGCAGTTTCTTCATGGATGTGCTTTCCCCTCTATGCTTCGTCAAGGTAACTTACAAGTTCAGAGGCAGTTGGAAAATGTGTTAGTGACCTTTTGTCACTAACCCCAGTCGTTTGGCCTCCCTAATCAGGTTTTTATGCTATTTCCCACTTACGTAAAGTCCTATAACTCAGCTGCACCTGGCTCCCTGGAGCTCCTGCCTGCCTGTGCCTTTCTAAAGCAGCTGGAGCTGAAAACTGTGACACAGGGGTTAGTTTAACACCTTGATATTTTTCAGGTTGAGAGAATTCCTAAGGGAGGCATAACAGGCATAGACCTCAGTGCCTACCCTGCCCCAGCCTTCAGTCTCTACTGGACTGAATTCTCTGAGTATAATAATTGCTGCCATTTATCCAGTTCTTGCTTGGTGTTTCACGTTATAAATAAGCTCTTTACATACATTATTTTAACATCTTAACTCTTGAAATATGGTTATTTTACAAATAAAACCAAGACCTAGAAATCAGACTATCTGGAATTTGGATCCAGATCTTTTGAAACTTCATAACCCATATTCTTTTTTTTTTTTAAGATTTATTTTTATTTATACATACAAGCTGGGGTACAGGCCAGAGGCGTGGGGCGGCGAGAGGGTTCACCAGAGACGGAGCGGGTAGCAGAACAGGCAGATCAGAAATACACTGCTGAGGGGAGCAGCGGGCGAGGCAGGAGAGGTCTGCCGCGCCATGCGGGAATCTCCCCGGCCGGGCGTCGAACTCACGTCGCCGCTGTCAACAGCTCCACAGCGCAGCACTCAACCGCTGCGCCACAGGGGAGGCCCCCCATATTCTTTTTTTTAAGGTTTTATTTATGCATACAAGAGCTGGGGTGTAGGTCAGAGATGCGGGGGTTGGGTGAGGAGTCACCAGAGACAGAGTGGGGAGCAGAACAGGTGGATCCATTGAAATACACTACTGAGGGGAGCAGCAGACCAGAAGGGAGAGGTCTGCTGCACTCCATATTCTTAACTATTATACTGTGTTGCTATACTATGAAGTCTAAAACTGATTTATATACCATAGCTAGCCTGCAGATATCAGAGGGTGTCCTCTGGTCATAGAGTACATGCACCTCAAATTCTCAGGGCCCCAGAGGCTAGGAGAGGGAAGGTTGGCATAAAAGAAAGGGATTCTCTGAAGAACCTATATTCTTTGCAAAATCTCTAGATTTTAGGAGAATCTGCAGGAAGTCTCTAGATTACAGCATTGATACTTCACTGCCCTGCATAGCGGAGGGATGAAACACACGCCCTTTAAACATCTGGTGTGGTACTTCTTGAAAATACCAGAAGTCCTCTATTTTTTACTCTGGGTGACTGGATTTCTTCATAATTGTTTGCCCTGGTTTGGCTGCGGGTGCCTCAGCAGGAGTTGTGAGTCCTCCTGAGAGGGGCAAAGCTGGGAAAAGGGAATAAGAGAAAAGGCCCTGCAGCTGAGGGCTAGAAAATGCCAGCCCGCAGAGCCCTTGGATCGCTCCAAATCACTGCCCACAGACTTGGAGCTAGGTGCTCTTACAGGGCAGAACCACTTCTCTCACACCCCACGCCCTTCCCAGCACTGCAGGCTCTCTGGCAGGGAATTGGTAGAATGGAATTGAGCCATTGGTAGAATGGAAATTAGCTCAGTTTTTAGCAGGGACACAACCCTTTCCTACCTAGGCAGCCTCCTGGGCTTGAAAGACTAGCCTGAGGACCTGGCACCCAAAGCAGATGACCCTCCTTCCCCTGCCATGAATTGAGGGGAAGGGTTGAGCCCTGCTTGCAGCCTATTCCTTAAACAAGAATTTGCCAACCATAGGTTGAAGAGCTCCTGGGCTCTCAGCCACCTCCCTCTAGGCCCTTCCTTAGCTCCTCCTACTTCATTTCCTTCAACTAAAACTTCCCCTACTAGTCTCCTGCCTTTCCCCACAGCCCCACCCTTTCTCCCAGTCTGAGACTTTCCAGTGCCACTCCTCCCGCCTTCTCACCAAGCCTCCTTCCCCCCTCCCCTTTTCACAAAGTGAACTGGTGCCTTTGTGGTACAGCTCAGTGACCCAAACCTGCTCTGAGGTTAGGATTTTTTTTTAACGCTTTGTATGAGGGAAAACGTATTTACGTTTAACGTTGACTGGTAGTAGCAAACTACCCGCAAACAATGTGTTAAGATTTATTTATGCATACAAGAGCTGGGGTAGGCTGGAGGTGCAGGGGTGAGGGAAGGGGGTGGTGAGAGGATTCACCAGAGACAGATTGGGGAGCAGAACTGGCAGATTGACTGAAATACCCTGCTGAGGGGAGCAGCAGGCGAGACAGGAGAGGTCTACTGTGCCATGTGGGTCAGCTCCCTGGCAGAGATGGAGATCAAACTCCTGCTGCAGTGGCTGCTGATAGCTTCATAGTGCTAAGATTTAACCCCTTGCACCACCAGGGAGACCCCTGAGGTTAGGATTAAGTTCTGAACTCTTCCCGAATCTTTTTCAGTTCCTTGGGAATCTGTCTCTCATAGTCCAGCCTTTCCTCCATTTCCATTATCATATATGCATGGGGAAAGGAGAAATCAGAGGGTGGGGTCAGACACATTTGTAGCGACCTCTGCCTGAGCCTGGGCTCTCACGCTTCCCTTACTTGAGTCTTGAGTTTGGGGTTCCCCCTGCTTTGACTCCTTCACTGTGCCAGAGTGCCTGGCCTGTGGGATCAAGTTTCATAATTCCTGGAAGGTCCCGGTCAGGCTCCCCACCCGGGGATTTCCTCCTTGGCCTCTGCACCTCTTGCTCCGGAAACAGCTACTCGAATGGTGGGTGTAGGCAGCCTGAAGCTGAGAGAGGAGAGGGTCACTGGCTGTGACCATTCCCACTCCAGCTCTGTGAGCGCAGGGAACAAGAGCTGGGCAGGCCTGCTCCTTGGATGTCATTACACAGGTAGTCCTCCTGATTCCTTGGTCTCCTTGAGCCTTAGTCCTGTATCTGTTAAACAGGACTGTGGTTCCTTGTAGGGTTGGTGTAAAGATTAAATTCATTGTGAAACACACCAATAGATAGTAGCTATTCCCCCCAACCTGTAAACACATATGCTAACTTACACTCCCTCCCTCTGCATTGCCTTCTTGGACAGCCAGCTGCCCACAGCCTAGTTATTAGGGGGGTGGGGGGAATTATATTCTTAATTTTTTTTCACTGAGCTATAAAGTCTGCAGAAATTAAGTATACAGTTTGATGGGGTTTTAGATGTGTATACACCCATGTTACTAATCAAATCAAGATACAGAATATTTCCAGCACCCCAGAAGACTCTCTGATATCCCTTCCCTGCATTAACTTTTAGGAATCCTTAAACTGGGGCCTCCCTGGTGGCGTAACAGGTTAAGCCTCAGCACTATGAAGCTATCAGCAGCCACTGCAACATGATTTAGATCCCTGGCCAGGGAACTTCCCACATGGCGCAGCAGACCTCTCCTGCCTCGCCCGCTGCTCCCCTCAGCAGTGAACTTCAGTTGATCCACCTGTTCTGTTCCCCACTCTGTCTCTGGTGAATCCTCTCCCCAGAGGTGACCCCATACCTCTGGCCTACACGCCAGTTCTTATATGCATAAATAAATAAATTGTTTAAAAAAAAAAAAGGGACTCCCTGGTGGCACAAGGGGTTAAGTCTCAGCTTATGAAGCTGTTGGCAGCCATTGCAGCACAAGTTTGATCCCTGGCCAGGGAGCTAACCTGCATGGCACAGCAGACCCCTCCTGCCTTGCCCGCTACTCCCCTCAGCAGTGTATTTCAGTCATTCTGCCTGTTCTGCTTCCTACTCTGTCTCTGGTGAATCCTCTCACCCCCCACACCTCTGCCCTATACCCCAGCTCCTGTATGCATAAATAAATAAATCTTTAAAAAAAAAATCCTTAAACCAAAAAAATAATAGCTGCCAGTTAATCCTTCTAGCATCTATGAGATAATTCCTGCTATATCAGCCATAAAATAGGCTGAGAGACTTGTTCAGTATAAAGTGCTAAGAGCCCAAGCCAGGATTTGAGCCCAGATCTCACTAACTAACCACTGTCCTATATAGCTATGTTCTTTGTGAAGGCCCCTGGCCTCAGGTTGTCAACCCAAGAGTACCAAGAGGGCATCTGTGAAAGGAGCACTTAGCATGAATGGGACTACCTCTGAAGATGCCCTCCTGACGGTGGGGTTTCCCAGAAGCCTTGTGTTCTCTCACCTCTACCCTCAGGCCCAAGAACAGAAACTGAAACTTGCTCGGCTCCCAGAATGCATCATTTGGTAGCTAAGTGGACTCACTGAGATACCATAGACCCTAGGGCATGGATTATGTGTGTCTCAGAGCCCTCTAGAACGCCTAGCACAGGACCTGGCAGAGATACACTCAGCCTGTGTAGACAAATGAATGACTGTTGCCCTCCCTGTCCTGCAGGTCTCCTGTGTCCGCATGCAGGGACTCCTCCTGCTGGTCTTTGCCAAGTATCAGCATTTGCCCTTTATCCAGATCCTCTCTACTAAATCCACCCCCACTGGCTTTTTTGGGTACTGGGTAAGGACTGAGCTGTTGTGTGAATCATGAATTGGGAGGCCTCCCTTCACTGGCTGGGGAGGACTGGGAGCATGGGGTAAAAGTGTTGGCATTCTGTCTGGGCCAGTGCTCTGCCTACCTGCTTTCCCACCTCAGAAGGAGCACCCCTGGGACCTTAGGCCGGGGAGCTGGGCTCTGGGGATGGTGCGGTCACACTGGGCTGCTGAGTGTCCAGCCCTGGGAGATCCTGCAGGAGGTGAGACCATCATCTCCCCTCAGGCCTAGGATGGGAAAAGAGAGGTGTTTCCCACCCTTCTGCCCACCTGTCCTACCAGGGGAACAAAGGGGGCGTCAACATCTGCCTGAAGCTTTACGGCTACTATGTCAGCATCATCAACTGCCACCTGCCCCCACACATGGCCAACAATGACCAGCGGCTAGAACACTTTGACCGAATCCTGGAGATGCAGAATTTTGAGGGTCAAGAAATCCCCAACATCCTGGACCATGAGTGAGCATGCAATTGCAAACTGCCACCCTTGCCTTCACCCCCATGCCAGCCCAGGCTAGTTTCCCGACCAGTTAGTCTGTGTTTCATTTCCCAGTCTCTCCCAGCCTCCTCCCAGATGTACCATCTGCTCTCCTGTTCAGTTTTGCCAGCCTGGGTCTGGGTCCCCTTTCCTTACCCTGGCCCTATCCTGCTAGAAGCCCTGGACACTTCTGAACAGGTCAAGGGCCTTGTGGTTCCTGAGAGCACCTGAAGCATTGTTTCTCAGCCTCGCCTGGTGACCAGTTGAGCAGAGGAAAGGTGGGCTAGAGGCTGCTCCACATTTGCCACTTGCCCTCTAGGATGAACTCTTTGGCTTAAATGGTAGGGTAGCAGTCATTAGTACAGTCCTCTTGAGCCTATGCCCTATCTTCACCTGATCCCATGAGCTGGCTCCTCACCTGCCCCTGGAACTTTCCATTCACCAGCAGCCCCAGGAATGAGCAGGCCCAAGCTACCTCTTGCTCTTCCCTTCTCTGACTTCATTACAAACTCTTAGGCTGACTTCCTTTCTTTCTGAAGCCTCATTCTCTGGTTTGGAGACATGAACTTTCGGATTGAGGACTTTGGGAATCAGTTTGTTCGGGAAGCCATAAAAAATCAGTGCTACCGTGACCTGTGGGCGAAGGATCAGGTATCTAATCGGGGGAGGATGCGGGGGGTGGGGGATGATCCGAGCCCTGGTAGAGGACCAACATGAAATGTGTGGTGCATTGCTCAGGTTCCCTAGCACCTGTTCTTTCCCAGGGCTCCAAAATCCCTGTACCTGGACAGGGAGGGGTCTAATAGGGCTCTGCACCCGCGGGTGGAGCAGCCAGTCCTGTTGGAGCCTGGTCTTCACCTACAGGAGCTGGGCTACAGCTGCCTGGTTTGGGAGCCCAGAAGGGCTTTGGCCTGCCATGGCCCTGCACTGCACCAACCCTCTTATATGCCTGTCATCTTCCCCGTCCCCAGGCTTGCTTGCCTCCCAGCCGATAAGATACCGCCCCTTTGGGGGACCTTGGGTACCCCAGCTTTCCTTCTGACGCATGTCTACTAGGGCTTCCATAGAGATGGAATTCAAAGCCTGGTCCGTATAGTCCAAGGAATGGGAACTGGCAGGCGTCTACCTCCCCTGGGGCTGTGGGGTAACGTTTGCAGAAGAATTCAGCTTTCTCCTAGCAGTGGGCTACCAAGGCAGCCAGTGAAGAAGTGAAGTGGCGTTGCTTGAATCTTGCCCCACTCATCCGTGAAGGCATGTGCTAGCCTCTTGAATGCAGCTGGTATGGTAAGTCAGTGGGTCAGGACTCTTGGGAGATGGGACTATGCCTTTCTCTACAGCTCAGCATTGCCAAGAAATGCGACCCACTGCTCCGGGAGTTCCAAGAGGGCCCCCTGCTCTTCCCACCCACCTACAAGTTTGATAAGAACACCAACAACTATGACACCAGGTGAGGAGGCTTCCCGGAAGAGGAACAGCCTGCAGCAGATCTGGAATTAGCCTGTGAGGTGGAAGTAGGAGGCCAGAAAGCCTGGTACTGCAGACTGTGCTGGCCCTAGTAGCAGCAAGAGCTGCATCAGAATAGAAGTGTTAGGAAAGCAGGAATAGATCCAGTCATCACCTCTCAGGACTGGTGCCTCCTCCTTCAGGAGGCGCCAGCTGTCAGAGCTGTCCCAGTTTGCCTGCAGAGATGGCAGGAAGAGCCAGTGCTAGTGAGTGTGGGGGCGGGGAGGGGTCAGGCAGAGCCAAAGGAGGGGGGGAGGCAACTGATTCCTGACTTTCTTTTCTTTTTTTTTTTTAAAGATTTATTTTATTTTTGCATACAAAGCTGAGGTGCACGCCAGAGGTGTGGGGCGGTGAGAGGGTTCACCAGAGACAGAGTGGGAAGCAGAACAGGCAGAGTGACTGAAACACACTGCTGAGGGGAGCAGCAGGCAAGGCAGGAGAGGTCTGCTGTGCCATGTGGAAATGTCCCCGGCCAGGCATCAAACTGGCACCGCACCACTGACAGCTCCACAGTGCTGCACTTAACCCGTTGCCCCACCAGGGAGGCCCTGATTCCTGACTTTCGAGGGACTGCACTTGTGTATTCTAGTAACCACTGACCCCAATTCCCAGGGCCTTCTGGTCCTCCCAGACATTGAGGGTGGAGGGACAGAAAGCTTGGCTCAACCAGGTGCTGATGTTAAGTCCCTCTACCCCAACCCATGAGTGGGCCAGGTCCTATTTTGGAAAATGAAGGAGTAGCGGTACTCTGGAGAATTGTATGGGAGTCAACACAGACATGGTGCAGCTAGTAGGTAGAAGCACAGGTCTGCCTCTCATCTCTGTGACTTGGATAAGTTACCTAAGCCTCAATTCGACATCTGTAAAATGGCGATGATAGTAGTCCCCATCATATGGGGTTGAGATTGAAGGACTGGCAACCACTATGATAGCTGCTGTTGTTATGTTTAGATTTATGTCTTCAGGTGGTAGTTTTACTAAAAACCTTTTAATGAAGCTGAGAAGAGGCCAGGTAACCACCAAAACACGAGGCTTAGGTAGAGGAAGGGACAAAATCAGCTCTGGCAAGAGGTCCTCAACCTAATTTAGGGCAAACATCCTCGACTCTGAAGAAAAAGAACCCCTTCTGTGTTGGAGACTTTGTATTTCACCTGGAACAGTTCCATCATTCAGTCTTCCTTGCAGGGCTGTGTTGAGGGAGGTAGGCGTTTCCTCCAGGGCAGCCCAGGCCTCTGGGACTTAGGGTGTGAGTAGGTCTCTCCACAATCAGGGCAGGGAAAAGAGGTGGAATGACTGGCCCTGAGCTGCAAGGAGTATGGCAGAGCCACAATGTTCCTGCCAAAGAAAGAGGAGAGGGTGAGCCATTTCAGGAGTGTGGAGCAAGACTGTGGGGTCATGGCCAGGGCAGTGCACATAAAAAGAAGCCACGAACACTGGAAACAGGGCCCGGCCAACAGAGCAGGCCAGAAGGAGGTAAGAGGGCAGGCTCCAGCTGGTTAGCTGGTGCAGGTCCACAGCTGCAGGAGACTGCAGTTGCCCTGGCCATCTATTAGAAATGAGAGCTGTGATGGAAGCTGTAGGGCCTCAGCCAGAAAGACTGGTGGGACCCTCTGCCAGTTGACTTCAAAATCTCATTTGCTGGCAGGAAAAGAGTTACTGAGAGGCCATGTGGCCAGGTGTCCCATTGCCCCCGCCTATGGTAATGAGACCACCAGGAAATTGGAAGTCCTCTCATACATCTGCAACTCGGCTGGAGTTGACTGGCATTGGGTAGAGGGACTCAAAAATGTTAAAGAACTTCCCTAGCTGGTGATGGTGGAGCACAGGCTCAAACAGACCTGATTCCCTGGACCATGTGGCCCACAGTGCCATGGAATTCTCAGCCAGTCTTGGCCAGCAGCAGCAAAAAGGAGGACAGATTGAGACAGCAAAGGCTTGCTAAGGAGGGGCAAATATTTATTTCCACGTAATAGATACATACAGTCCACATTGTGACAGATGTTACTGAGCACTTACATGTGCCAAGCATTGTGCAAAGGATTTTATCTGATAACTTCATTTTGTTCATACCATATCCTCATCAGGTAGACTCTGTAAATAAGGAAACTCAATCTCAGAATACCTAAGTAAACTACTAGCAGTAAGTAGTGAACATTCCCTTCCCTAGAGCCAGGATAGTCTGGACAGGAATGGGGGACTTAATAAGGGGACATCATAACTGAAATATTCCCAGCTGGGGCTAGGGTCTAGAGGCAGCTAGGAGGTCCTGCAGTGGACGGCCTGAGCCACATATGGAGAACAGAAACATTTGTGTCTAATCAGGCTGTTAATCATCCTTAAAAACCCAGTGCAGGGCCTCCATGGTGGCATAGCAGTTAGGCGTTGCACTGTGGAGCTGTTGGCAGCCGCGATGTGAGTTCGACACCCAGCCAGGGAGATTCCCACATGGCACGACAGACCTCTCGGGCCTTGCCCGCTGCTCCCCTCAGCAGTGTATTTCAGTCGATCTTCCTGTGCTGCTCCCCACTCTGTCTCTGGTGAACCCTCTCGCCACCTCACACCTCTGGTCTGTACCCCAGCTTGTATGCATAAATAAATAAATCTTTAAAAAAAAAAACACCAGTGCAGACATTATCGCTGCTAGGAAGCCTTCCCTGACCCTCCCCCATCTCACTGAGATTCCTCTGGTACCCTAATGCTCCCTCAACACCTTGCTCACACAGTGCTTTAAATGTTCCTTTTAAGATAGTGTGCCTTTCTTGCTATAATGCCTAGAGCCCAGAAACTAAATCTGACTTCTGACTCTCCTTAGGGCATAGCATGGTGCCTGGCATATGTTTGAATTGGGTGCCTAAGAGGACAAAAGGAAAAGATACGGTATTTAAGGAGCTGTCGGTCTATTAGAGGGATCCACCCATGGCAAAGAGATTCACGTACTGTTAAGTCCAGGAATTGGCCAATAGAGGGTTCCAGAACTCTGTGCGGAAGTGCCAAAGGACGTTGAAGCCAGTGGTAAGGCAGGCAGCTGAATCCAGGAGGGGTCAGAGTGGTTGCCAAGGAGGCAGCAGTTTGGCAGAGGAAAGGCAGGCATTCCAATTTGTCAGCAGCACTGATGGGAGGCACCCTGAGCAGAGCCTGACCCAGCTGTACAAGTGACTGAGTTGTGTGCTGGACATGGTACACAGTTTTGCCCAACCATGGCAGCATCCCTGAGCCAATATGTAATGAGTAACGAGGTCAGTTCTATTACAAAGGAGAGTGAAAGGGATGAGGGCGGAAAATCCTGTAAAAGTCAGGGATTGAAATAGGGTTTCGTACAGTCTACATGAACGCAACCAATCTCTCTGTTAGGCAGTGAGCAGAGGATATTAAGATCAATCTTATCAATACCTATGTCTAGTTATATGAGACTGTGACTCTGACATCTACAGAGTGTCAAAGGTAGAGTGTTTACAGACCCAGAAATGGGATACAGCACTACTTTTGGGTCATTAAATTGGCTATTTTCTAGGCCCTTAAGCCAAAAGAAACTTTCAGAGCTGTTTGGTTTAAAATTTTTTTAAGTAAAGGCATTCTAATCTCCAGAAACAATTCTTATACTGGGACACTACTGTTTAGGAAAAAAACATTAGTAAGCCCCTCTACCAAAATACATATTGTCAGACAGTTCTGGCTGCTGGAAATTGACCATACAGAATGGAGGGGACAGTGGAGTGAAAGTGGGCAGTGCCGTGCAATGGAAGACCTCAGACTTGAGTCAGCAGACCTGGGCAAGCATCCAGCTTCCACCTGGACAGGGTGACCTCTCTGAGTTTCAGCTTTCGACGGAAAGAGAAAAATGTGACTGGTAACAGGATTGTTGGAAAGATTAGAACAGTCTGTGAAACACCTATCACAGTGCACAGAAGGACCCTATTTTTAGCTATTATTTTTAGAAATGGGAACTGGGGGGATTTACGTAATATTTAATTTGTACATATTTGTTTTGCTGATTTGTTTCTCTTGTTTGTCAAACAAGCTCTTCGAGAACCTTATCAATCCCATTTGTTGTATCCACAGTTACCTGGCATATAAAATGGGCTCAGTAAATCTAGGTTGAAAGAATGAACAATATTTGTACCTGGTGTTGAGCTGTGGAAAGGAGGAAAGGGAGACAGTCTGTGGTAGAGGCGGAAGGAGAGACAGGCTGTGGTCAGGAATTGAGGAGGATCCTGCCGTGACAGCAAGTATGGGCCCTTAACCATGATTGGGAAGTTGGGGAGAGAAAATGCTTTGAAAGGGAGAGTGATATGTTTGTGTGGTCCATTACCAAATCTAAGCATTGCTAGGCACTGAATGTCCAAAGTGGATTCAGAGATTCAGCAATAGTCGTCTGGGATGGGAATATCCCCACATCCTGATGTCCTCCGAAGAGGGAAAGGTTGAAATAATCCAGGGAGCCCACAAGCAAAGGTGGTTTAGCCAGTTTGCACTTCTTGACCACTCCCTTGATGCACCTTAGTTTATTTAATCCTCACAGTGGCTCTTTGAAGTTCTGTTATCACTCCATCTTAGACTGAAGAAAACTGAGGCTTGGAGTGAAGTCACTTGCCCAAGGGTATATAGCTTTATTTCTCTTTAACTAGATTACTGGTTTGTCATAAAAGAATATAATTCAGAAACAGGCAGATGAAAGAGATGCAGTATGTGGAGGAAGGGCAAAGAACTTCCATGCCCTCTCAGAGTATGGCAGTCTCCCCAAATCTCCTTGTGCTCAGCAACCCAGGGCCATATAGCTCTTAATTAACAGGGCCACATCCTCCCCTAACTGGTCTCTGATTTAGCGTCTGAGTTCAACAGTGATACCGTTCTGCCTGTACTGTTGGAAAACTATTGTGCTGACAACATGTACAACAGAAGTTTATTTAAAATAGTAATCAAATCAAGTAGAAAACAACATTTCAAACCGATCCCATTAGAATTTGAAGGGCATTTTGAGGAGGGATATTGAGGTTGGAGGTTTTTAGTTAGTTGGGTTTCACAGGCAGTTATTGAGGACCTACTGTGTGCTAGGCTCTGTAATAATGTGGAGGATACACAGGAGACTCTAGGCCTTGCCTTCAGAACTCACAACTGATAGCCTTACTGGGAAACAGAAGATACTGTAATGTAATTATAGAAGTGCTGGTGTAAAATGCCTTGCAAGCAGAAAGGGGAGGTTAGGACAGCTTTATGGCAAAGACAGTGTTGGAATTGGGCCCCTCCCAGGTGAAGAAGGGGTTCCAGACAGCAAAGTGCAAAACTAAAGGTCCAAATGCTTGAGAGAGTTGCCGGGGTGGGTGGGTCTGGCAGTGGTGGGAGATAAGGTAGATGGGGCATCTAACTCCTCAGCACTTTGAAAGAAAGCCATATCTGGGAACTGGAACAATATTCTGGAGGGAAGGAAGACTTCCTAAAGGTTTAAAGTAGGGAACCACCTGACTAGGCCTCGTCTTCATTCAAAACCAAGGGGGAGGAACTCAGACACAGCAGCTGTCCTCCCCATTCCAGAACTCAGGCTTTCCATTTAGATCTTGGAACTCCACAGCAGCTGCTTGGGCAGGGTTGGGTTGGGAGTTAGCAACTTACCTGTCTTGCGGCAACTTCAGTTACCTAGAGGAGGAAAGCACTCTTTATCTCCAAGGGCAGTGCGGCCTGTCAGCTCCTTAGGGAACCTGATGATGTGAAGAACAGGTGGAAGCCCTTTCAGTTGACTCTTGAGAACAAAGAATCATAAATAGTCAGTGTCTGCAGAGAGCTTATTTGGTACCAAGTTCTGTGCTAAATACTTCTGTGATTTCTCACAAATGATGTTTATCTCATACAGTTGTCTCAGTAACCCAGTGAGGTAGCTGTAATTATCTCCATTTTACAGATGAGGAAGCTGAGACCTAAGAGGGGTTGGCCTAGTGATTTAGAACACTTGCTCTGTGGTCATGCTGCCTTGAATCCTGGCTCAGCCACTCAGTGGCTTTGCGACTTTGGGAAAGTTACTTCCCCTCTAAGGCTCAATTTCTCCACCTGTAACGAAAAACTTTGAAATGGAATGTTTCTGAGTCACAGTTTGAGCCTTAAAGATGTAGACTAGAATGAGGGGACCGGACCAAGTCTGATAAAAGCCAGCTCACTTTTGATTCTCTTGGGCACCCTCCACCTGGCCCAGGGGCTACATGGCCACTGACAGATCCTGGAGTCAGTGGCTCCAGAAGGCTTGGGGGAGTACCTTCCTGCTCTCCTGCCAACCCTTTCTTCTCTCCCGCTCTTCCTCTTCCCTACCCCAGTGAGAAAAAACGCAAGCCTGCATGGACCGACCGCATCCTGTGGAGGTTGAAACGGCAGCCCCAGGCTGATCCCCACACTCCCAGGCTATTGGCCCCCCACTTCCTCCTGTCTCTGAGGAGCTACATCAGCCACATGATGTACAGCATCAGTGACCATAAGCCTGTGACCGGCACCTTTGACTTGGAGGTGAACTTCTAGGCTGCCTGGCACTGGGCAGAGGAGAGCCATTCTAGGCCACAGCCCCAAACCTTCCAGCCCTGGACTCTAATATCAGCAGGTCCCCGGGGAACACCTGGGGGAGGACATGATTGCCTTTCCTCCCAGGTCAGGTATCCCAGCTCTTCTTAGGAGCCGTTGATGACTGTCTGTCAAAAACGTGTTCAAACCCTTTGTGAATAGGTTTCCATTTCCTCTTACTGTCCCTTGGGGCTAATGATTTCCATTACACTTACTACCTACTATGTGAAGTAGGACTTCCTTTTATTCCTCCTAAACGTATCTGGATCAGGTTGCAAAGGGAGCTCCCTCCATCTTATCTGGCCATCTGGTGAACAAGGTGGCATTAACCTTCTTCAAGTTGCTGGCTGCCCTCAGCCTATACCTTTTCCTGCTGGTTTTTCTGTCTTTATCCTATTGTATGTTTCCACATTCCTATAGCTGTTCTCGCTGGAGCACAACCCCCTCCCCTCTGCAAAATTAGATTTGGGCCTTTCAGTCAGGAACCCTAGACGCCAGCTGACTGGCTGCTTTCTTAAACCTCTGCAACTCCCCTATTCTCCCCCCACCCTCACCCTGGCTCTGAGCACCCACCTGCCCCTCAGCTCCGCCTGCCCTGGCAAGGCCAGCTGCGTTGACAAGCCTTTTGTCATGTCTCTTTCTGGTTGACCTATCCAACTTCTGACACTTATCAGGGCAGTCTAGCTGAGTCCTATGCCCATGCCCCAGGTGCCCTTCTTCCCTACATGGACCCTGCCATGTTTGAAGGGCACGATAAGGACATTCATTGCAAAGAGGGGAATGATGCTATGAGATTTCAAACCCCTTCCCATCCCTGTACGTAGCTGAAGCCATTGGTGTCTGCCCCGCTGATCACCCTGAAACCTGAGGGCCTGTGGACTACGGAGAACGACATGTTGATCAGCTACTCCTTGACTGCAGACTTCCTCAGCAGTCCCTGGGACTGGATTGGACTGTACAAGGTGATATGGTGGTGGGGAGTCCATCAAGTATACCCCTCTGGTTTGTCCACCCTGAGGGTTCATGGGTACGGGACACAAAAACTAAAGAGCGCACCGTCATTCACCGCACCTACTAGGGCGGCAGCTGAGGGTTGGAACATACAGCATGAGGGTCCTAGGAATGACAGCATCTCCTTAGAACTTGCTGTAGGTCCCTTGTCCTCCCAGACCACTAACCACCCAACCCTCCCCCTCCCAACAGGTGGGACTGCGCCACATTAATGACTACGTGTCCTATGTCTGGGTTAGGGACAATCAGGTCTTCTCCAGCGACAGTCTGAACCAGGTATCTGCCCTCCTTCCTGAGATAGTCCACATCTCCAACAGACAGGCTCGCCTGGGCACTCCTGTCTTCTGGAAGGAACAGAGGATTGGATAACTTGCCCCACTGAGAGCTGGGTGGGGCCCACGCCTGAGGAGCTGACCCCATTCCTGTCCATCCCTCCCTCCAGGTATACATCAACATCAGCAATGTCCCTGAGACTGAGGATAAGTTTCTCCTTTGTTACTATAGCAATAGTCTACATTCTGTGGTGGGACTAAGCAAATCCTTCAAGGTAAGAGGTGCTGTGAGGGGAGGGTTGAAGGGGAAGGGTGCTCCAGAGGACTTGAGCCCATCATCAGTATCCAAAAGCCACAGGTCTAGGAGCCAACCCATACTGTGGAGCTACATCCATTGGGTAATGGGAGTGATGGACAGGTATTGGAAAACCTGCTCTTTCCCCTTCCCTTCACCTTCTGTTCTACCCCTACAGATCCAGCCTCGCACCTTCTTGGGGGAGGACCCACCAGGTGAAGCCCAACCACAGATCTGAGTCTGGATGAGAGTGAATCCAGGACGGAGGCCAGAGCTGGCAGCTAGCTCTGCCTGCCACTGCCAGAAGCTCTGGGGGCCCAGCCAGCCCCTTGATGAGGCAGCAAGTAACCTCCACCTCCCGGGGGAGCTCTAGCCACACTCCTTTGCTCTCTCCAGTCCAGATCTCTAGAACTGGCCACTTAAATACAGGTTTTTGTTGCTGAGGTGTGAGTGAAACCAGCTAGTTTGTCAACAGTGAAGACCTAGGGACAGCCCGCCAGATGTGGGAAGGATCCCTCCAGCCTGCATCTCAGTTCCTTACTTTCCCTTCACACACTTCCAGTCCCACCCGAGCAGGCCTGCCAGGCACATGCCCCATCTGGCACAGACCTGCATTCTTGTCATGCCATCCTGGGCCTGCTGGGGAAGGGAGATGCTCACATTTGTACAGACTCCATGGACTGGTTGGCATAAGCAGCACTGTATCCCAGGAGTCTTGGTATCACGTGACCTGTTCCCCTGAGGGATAGTGGAGGGTCTGGGATCATTTCTTCTTTCAGCAGAAGCTGTATGACCAAGATGGCAGGGTAGAGGGGTCCTCCACCCAGGCTTTTATGTAGGGTTTGTGGCAGGTTGATGAGCATCTTTCTGCCAGCAAAAACACCTCCCCACCTCCCAAGGAGTTTTACCCAGAAAGTTCCAGGGCCTGAGCAGAGACTTGGACCCAGATTCACTTTTGCTCGGTCAGTCTCCATGCCCCCAGATTGCCTTCCTGTGAAGGGTTGGCAGGTGGTAGAGGAGTTGTGGCCACAGATTTTCCCATGGTGGTCCTTGCTGAATAGAGCTTATTTGCCCCTACCCTTACAGCAGTCACTGGCAAGAAACTGCCCCTCTCAACCCTTCAGGGAGCCAGAAGTAAGAGAACCAAAATATTTAGAATCTGGCCCTGGAGGTCTTCAGAGAGCATTCTTCAGCTAATGAATGGACATGACCTGTCCTTACTCCCACCACTTGCCTGCAGCCACTTGTGATTCGGTGGCCCTTCTTGGAAGGAACACCTCAGGGAGCCTGCTCTGTGACAGTCATGTCCCTCCTGAGATCGAAGGATGCTCCAGTTGCTCGTGCTTTCTACAGAAGTGCACATCGTGGGATCTGTGTCCTATCAAGAACTGTCCCCCTGGCTTCTCCAGGGCCGTGACTGACTGTATTCTGTGTTGGTTGTTGGAGAGTAATTAGAAACATGGCTCTTAGACTTGTGTGTGACTCTTTCATGATGCTGGCGGGGAGAAGCACACGGAGTTCTTTTTAGACTCTAGAGCCAGGGCTTACATCCAGACTAGACCCTGTAACTCAGAGTGACAGATGGGAATGTGGTGGTGTGTAAGACTCCAGAGTGACAGCCCTCTGGACTGCTCGCCCAGCTGAGGCATGCCCTCTATGCTGTTGGGCACTTCATTTACTCTGCTGCTGGGCAGAATGGGTTTCTTGGAAGTGACAATGCAGAGAAGGTGCTTACTCTGTTCTTACTGGTTCACTGTCCTCATACACCACTCCCTTAGTCGTGAGCCTTGGTCCTGGGTTAAATGATAAAAAATGTCACCATCTTTCCCTCTGCCCTGCTTCTCCCCAGATTCCCCCCATCCTGAGGTTCCTGTAGTAACTTCTATCCTGCCCCAAAGTATGTACACCTGAGGAAACCTGAACCTTCATACTTGCCCACCTTGTCCCTTGGGAGAAAAGAGGATTTGAGCACATCTTTGATTTAGAGAAACCAAAGCTCAGAGAGAGAGCATGAGCCCACTGGAAGTTAACACGGGCAGCAAACAGGAATAGCATCAAGACCTGGGTTTGAATTAGTTCCTTGTCACCCACATAGGACTCTAGTTTGTAAAGTACAAGTAATATGCCTATTCTCAATATTGTGAGAGGGCAATTAAAACAACACTATACCTACCCAACCTTATTCTGGTTCGTGGAGCCCTGGGGCTGGATCTTGGGATTTCTGACTTCAAGTTTCCCCCCATTTCTCCTGCCCACGGAGCACTCCACATGCCCGCCTCCCCCTACCCCCCAGTAATTCTTCATATCTCCCTACCCTACCTGTCTCCTGTTGCAGGGCCCTTCCTAGCTCTGGAGGACTGAGTCCTGCAGTGAGAGAGAGGGGGAACAGGAAGGGGGAGTGTTTTCCCTCCTCTTGGCCCCGGCCAGGATATGGCTGCTCTGGGCCCAGCCCTGACCCGCTGGGTGGAAACAGGAAATATGTGAGACTTGGTGTGCAAGTCTCTGCGCCTGGCTCCATGGCTGATAAGGGCCATTGTGTGGCCGCCTGGGATGAGCCTGCTCTGGATAGATGTGCTTCCCGGAGGAAGGAAGGAAGCTTTGCTAGCCTTTCCTGGGCGGGGGAAATGGGAGGGAAGGGATGGGTGCCTGGGGAAAGATGCCTGCCCTTGGGGTTTTCAAGGCCAGTCCAGGCCCACTGTGTTCCAGCCCCTCCCATGCCAGCCTCTCCCTCTGGAAAGGTCCATTTCCCCCACCTCACTTCCTATAAGGAATGACTGGCGACTGGAGGGCCTAGTCCCAGGCCAGGAAAGTGTCAGCTGTGATTTAGCAACAATAAATATAGAAAAACAGGAACATTCAGGGTGGGGGGCACCTCAGGGTGGGACTGAAAAGTAAGAAATGAACAGGGTTCAGTCTGTCCACAGCCAGGGAACCCAAAGACCAACCTCTCAAGCAACTGAAGTTCTGGAGGAGGGTGGGACAGGACCCTCTGACAGTGCCCTGCTGCCTCTCACCAACCTGTGCCCAACATGGCCAGCTCCCAGCTACCCTGGCCTCTTAAACTCCAGGGGCTCACCTTCTGCAGTGGGAGACAGGCAAGCTGGGGGGACATGGTGAGGGCATGCTTATTGATGTTTCCCCTAGATTTACAACAGGATGTGCGTTCTGGTTTGGGGAGTGGTTACTATGCACCCCGGCTGACACCAATGACTTGGTGGCGGGAGAGGCCTGGCCATGGAGCTGCTGGGAAGAAAAACCTTTTACCCTCTGACCTGGAGTCGAGGGTCCCCCATGGGTGACTGTATTAGCTCCTCTGGTTACCTGGGACAACAGGCATTTCCTCCATCCCTCAGCCCCTCCTCTTCCTGCCCCAACCCGCTGGGCCAAGAGGCCTCCCAATCAGACCTGGGCTGCTCCAGCTGTGTCCTGAGACGCTGGACCAGACACATCCCCTGGGGCTGGAGTTGAAGCTGAACCAAGTGGCCATCCCAGCGTGAGACCAGATTCCTGGCTCTGGGAGCAGGCAGGCTCTACTCAGAGGCCCCAGCGCTCAGCACGCTGGCTTTCCACAGGGTAGAATGGCACTGCAAGTGGAGCTGATACCCACCGGGGAGATCATCCGTGTCGTTCATCCCCACAGGCCCTGCAAACATGTAAGTTGGGATGCTCTGGGCTGGGAGGAAGGGTGACAATATCTCCACAAGGCCCAGCAGCCCCTCCCCCCCCCAGTTAAACCCCTCTGGAAAAGGTGAGGGGTTCTGGGGTAAGACGTAAATGGAATAAGAAGAGGTAAATGGAAGGAAGGAGTAAAGGTTTAGGGGCCACTAAGAGCAGGGTTTTTCAAAGTGGGGATCTGGGTTTGAATCCCTTCTCCAGTTCCCTGAACCTCAGTGGGCTGAGCTAAGAACAGCCCATAATAACACCTAGGTGGGGCCTCCCCGGTGGCACGGTGGCACAGTCGTTGAGCGCTGCGCTTTGGAGCTGTTGGCAGCGGCGACGAGAGTTTGACTCCGGCCGGGGAGAATCCCACATGGTGTGGCAGACCTCTCCTGCCCTGCCCGCTGCTCCCCTCAGCAGTGTGTTTCTGACCTGCCTGTTCTGCTCCCCACTCTGTCTCTGGTGAACCCTCTCACCGCCCCACGCCTCTGGCCTGTGCCCCAACTTGTATGTATAAATAAAAAATGAGTCTTTTAAAAAAAAAACACCTAGGTGACAGGGCTGCTGTGAGGTTCTAAGACTAGTTAGTGGTGCTTAGACAGGCTCTGTTAATGCCTCTCCCTACCCCCTCTTGTCTAAAGAACTGGAACCGGCCAGCTCAGAGCAGGAGAGTAGGCCAGCAAGGAGGGTAAAGGGAAAGAAGTATGCACAACCAGGCACAATAGGGGTAGACCTGACCTGACCTGACCTGTAGACCGGTGGGGTGAGGGGGGATTCGGGCTTACTCTTGGGTTGCAGAGAGTCCCGAGGATGAGGAGGGAGAACCCAATCAGATAAACGCACCCATCCAGCACTGCAGCGAGTGTGTGTGTGTGTGAGAGAGAGAGACAGACAGACAGACAGACAAACTGATGTGCCTTGTCCTGGAAGCTAGTTGCAGAGTATACAGCACTAAGTCTCCGCCAACGCGGACCCAGGCCAGGGCCAGTTCCAGGACCAGTTGGGGCGGGGCGGGGCCCGAGGGTTCGCGCGCGCGCGCGCGCCGGGGTCTGAGCCCTGCCCGGGATGACGACAGGCAGCGGCCCGGCCCCGGGCGGGCCCTGGGCGGGGAGAACGTGCCGGGACCGCGGACTCCGGAGCCGGCCACGCTGCCCAGACTGGCCCCCGCCCGCCTGCGCACCCCAAGAGCCGAGTCGGTGGGTACGCGAGGCGGACAGCAGCCGCGTGGCCCTGAGAGGCCACTGGAGGGCGGGATGGGGAAAGGGCAAGCCGCGGGGAGCCGAGCCAGGCCCAGAGCTACCGTGTGGGAGGCGGGGGTCGCCTGCCCGGGGATCGCGGGCCCAGAGTCGGTTCGGCCCCTCCGACCCTTGCGGGGTCCCAGAACCCGGTGGCGCAAGGACTTGGGCTGGTGGGGACTCATATTACTAATGGGTCACGGGAGGGCAGGGAGGAGCGGCTTGGGTCTCCGGTCCCAAACACCCTGCTCGCCCTTGGGGCCCCTCTGGCCGCCTGGCTCAGCCTGTGGGTTCCGGATAGCAGCCGGAGCCCCGCCCCTTCCCGTTCTCTCCCTCCCCCCCTGCCGGCACCCCCCCCACCCCCCCCCACCCCCGGCGCCCAGCTTCTTCTGGGCCCCGCGCTTCTCAGCGCTAGTGAGTATGGAGGGTATGGAGGGTACGGGGTTCAGAGATGAATGAATGAATGGCTGACCCGCACGTCCTGGCCTACTGCTCATACTCCTGAGCTCTGTGATTCATTTCATTGATTCAGAGGATTATTGAGCCCTCACTGTGTGCCGGCCTTGGTTGCACTCTTCTGCCTGAGCAAGTGGGAGCAGTCTCCTGGGAGAGACTGACAAGGAAGCAGGCAATTAGAGCTCAGTGCGATAATGAAGGAGCTGTGTACTGAGGGGAGTAGGGCATGGGTTCTGGAGGTGATACCTGAGCTGAGTCTTCAAGGATGACTAAGAGTCAATCAGGTGGGGAGTGGGGAAGTGTAGGGAGCTCCGGGCCAAGCAAGCTGCAGGTGCAAAAGCAAAAAGCTTAGAGAGCCATGTGTGGTTGATGGCAGGGGTTCCTGCAGTACCTCCAGCAAGTGTGTGGTGGTGAGGGAGGCATGAGGAGAGGAGGGACTGGAGAGGGCCATTCCTGCACACACCGGAAGCAGGAGCAGTGGGATAAATGAGTACTGTGGGATCCTGCTGGAGTTCTTATGCAGGGGCCTGATAGACAGCCTCGGGTCTGAAGTAAGGGCTTGGTCCTTGTTGGGTGTTCTATAAATCTTCATTCTATTAACATGAGATGTTAGTTGATCTGATTTGCATTTGTAAATACCACAGACTGGAGAAAAGTTGGGAGGCCAATTAGGAGGCTGCATCCTGATGCAGAAGCCAAATTGTGGTGGAGGGACAGAGGAGAGATTTTAGCAGATGGTGATTCCTTGGGGTGAAAAGTGGATGAAGCAGGACAGGCCTTTTGATGCCACGCTATGATGACTAGCTGGAAGTGCCTCCCTCCTCTATTAGTAAGGAATGTTGGACAAGGAGAATAGGTTAGGGGGAAGGTACTCCATTTCCTTTTTTTTCTTTTTTTTTTTTACTCCATTGACTTTTGCTGGACACCCAGGCAGAGTTGTCTGGAAGGTGAAAGGCTCATGCTTCTGGAGCCCTGTGTACAATCAGGTAGTGCTTCATGGTCCACACCTTTCTTTCCCACATTTCCCCTCAAAACCGTTCTCGTGAGCTGGAACAGTCCCTGGTGGAGGCAACCTCCTGAGCCCAGATCTAAGATTTAATTGAGCACCTGTTCTCTGCACTGCAGGAGAGGTGATAGGCCATGGTTCTTCCACTCTCCCAAGAGACCATGAAGCTGCCACAGTGGAGATCAGCTTATTGTAGTCTTCTGGGGTTCTTCTGAATACCCTCTACAGACCTGCCTGGTCCTGGCATGGGGCAATATTTGAGGCTGCCCATCATCTTCCCCATTCCTCCAGAGATTAGGCTTGGGACAGTCCTAGGAAATAAGCCCTGGGTCACTCTGGGGCCTTGACTGGACTCCAGCCTGCTGCCAGTGCCTAAGCTCAGGTCCATGCTGGAGGGGCCCAGAGGTGTGGCTGCCCCCTAGCTGCTACTCCTCAAGCCTAGATGTAGTCACCACCGACAGGATTGTGTGTACTGGGCACTGCAGTCACTGAGGAAGGTCACAGCCTGGCAGGGAGCATGTTAGCCTTTACAGAGAAGCTTGGGAATCGAACCACCCTTCCCCTCTCAGCCATCCCTGCAGGAATAGTGAGTGCAATCCCCTCCTTTACTAGTGCTGAGATCTTGGAACAGTCATTCGTCCTTCCAGCCTTAGTTTTCCCATCTGTAGAATGGGAGTAATAACACACCTCCTGGCTTGGTTGGGGAGCACTGAACGGTGTAACAGAAGAAAGCGCTTAGGCGTTTAAAGCGCCTGCGCTGCAGCTTTGGTCACGGTGTCTTTCACATCCTCGGTTCCCCACCTCCTGGGCTCGCGCTCAGTCCAATGAGGCGGGGCAGACCTGACGGATGGGGTTTGCCGGGGGCTGGGGCCCGCCCTCAAGTCTGTACTGCGGCGGAGACGCCCCCTCCTTCCGCCTCTGGGTGGCGGCTGCGGGGGCGCCATCGGGCATCCCGGGAATGCAGCGGCGCAGATCAGGGTTGGGGAATGACTGGCCAGACCCCTCCGCACGCGGATTCCCCTCATTCCTGCCGCTTGACGCGACAGCAGGCGGGGTGGGCACTGCGGAAGCGAGGCTCCGCCTTGCTTCCCCGCTCCTCCCTACCAAGTCCCGCCCCGCCCCTGCGCAAGCGGGGTACCCCATTACCACCCGGAGCCATGCTTCTGACAGTGCTTCGCTTAATCCTCCTCCCACATTCTTCTAAGGCACTCCCCATACCGGGTGGGCTGAAGGCTGAGTCCTCTCAGCTCCGGTCTGTATTTATTACCGGGCGCGCCGCGGAGGGCGCCCCCTTCCACCTGAGCTCGTCTCAGCCTGTGGCATTTAATATTCCCCCTCCACTCCCATCCCTCGCCCAGCTGTGCCCGGCGGCACCCAGTCCCCTCGCCCATTCCAAAGGGCCCCATCACCCAGCTGGCGCCCCACCCTACCCCTAGCGGGGTCCCGTGACCCGGCTGTTGTTCTCGAGGTAATGAGCTTTCACCACGACGCTGCAGCCAGCACCTGCCGTTGCCTTGCCCCCACGCTAGGGAGCCTGGGTCTGCTGGGGCGGTGGGTCCCAGCTCAGCCGAAGAGAAGTTCAGGGTCTTTACTGCTCCTCAGGTTCCTTATCTTTCAGGTGGAGAAAGGTAACACTCTCGAAAACTCTTTGTAACAGGTAGACATGCCTGAGGGGCTTTCCCTACTCGATAAGAGGTGTGAGCTGTCTGGCCCAGGACCTGGCCCGTTAGTAGGTCTGCTCCAAGCATGTCTGGAATGAATGTCTGGCCAAGAGAGGGAAATTATCTTTATTGAAGTTCTGGGAAGTGCTTTGGGCTTTATCTTAGCCTTCTCAACAACTCTTTAAGGCAGGTATTAGCCTTATTTTAAGGATGAAGAAGATGCTCTGTGCCTTGCTCTGTCACAGCTTATAAGAAATAGCTAGGCCTGGCGATGTTAGCCATCATCACCCTCACCAAGGGTAGGTTCTGAACTAGTGTTCACCCCTCAGGCTGGTGCCTCCCAAGAGCCCAGCCAGGGTGGGGCTGCTGGGGGTTGCTTCGGTTTAAGCAGAACTTGGAGGGATTCAGAGTGACAAGAGAGGGAAGCTTCTCGAAAGGAGAAAGATGAGCCCCTGGTGTCCATGATGGGTTTTGGTCCAAAATGCTGGAAGTCAACGTAGATTTCCCAGCTGGGAAACAGACCTCCTTAGGAGCACACACTGCGATCAGCAAAGGCACTCTGTGGCCGGCCCTATACCTGGGGCGCGCGCTCTGTGCTCATTGGGGAACCTAAAGAGATTTTCTTGGTGCTTAAAGACACGGGGGTCCACCCCCCAGAGAGCGTGTGAGGATGGGCAGTGTCCCGCACCCAGGCTCCGCCCGCCTAGGCTCGCCGGCCGTATTTGGACATTTCGTTCTATTTTTAACTTTCCCGGGGCTCTAGGTTGGGTAAAGAGGGAGGGAAATCCTGCTTCCTCCGGGACCCACGGGCCTCAGGCCTTGTTCCGCGCCTGGCCGGGTGCGCCGTGTAGCCACAGCCCGGAAGTGAGTTCCGGGTCCGTGTAGACGCGGAGGCCGCGCGGGTTCCGGGCCCCACCCTGGAACCAAAGACGTGCCTCCTGGAAAACCTGACTCAGGCAGATCCCCTGCTTGGTGGGGAGCCCCGCCCCACCCCCGCCCGCCGCGCCCCCTCTTCCCGCCCCGGGATCCCCCTTAGTTCCTATCCCACCCTCACCTGCTGGAGAAGAACCCAAGAGTCCCGGCCCCGGAGGAGGCGGCGGCAGCCGGGGAGTCCCGCATTTCTGAGGCTTTTGGAGGGGGCGGCGCGGGGGGCGGGTCCGCCCCTCCCTCCCTGACGCCGCCGCCGCCGCTGCCGAGCCCCGGGCCGTGAACACCGGCTGCGAAGCAGGGCGCCAAGCCGGCCAGGCAGGATGCGCTACCGGGCGTCGGTGAGCGGGGGTGCAGGGGAGGGCGGGGGTCCCGGGCGGCCCTCCCTGCCTCGTGGCGCCGCCTCGGCTCTGCCAGGAAGCGGGCGCGGCCCAGGAATTTCGGGTGGAAAAATGTCCCGGAAAGTTACAGGGGAAGGAGGTTGATGTAGGGAGGGCCGCGGCACTCTCGCGCCCGGGGCGGGGCGAGTAGCTCCCCAGACAGCTGTGAGCACTGAGACCCCTCACCCAGAGGACTAGGGGGCGGGAGCTTCAGCCAGATTTGGCAGCAACTGGGGCAGGATTGGAGAGGGGTTGAGGGACAGGCCTTGAGAGAGGCAGGCCCCTGAAGCCAGACTTGGAAGGATACTTTACTCCGGAGAGCTGAGTGGTTTGGGATTGGAGGAGTCCTGGTGGCCCCTTTGGGATGTACAAACACCTCCGGCCACCTTGCTCTTCTCTGACCCTTGATACTATTGGTGTCCATTTCCTATCACCTCAGACCCTCTTTGGAGAGTGTGGTGTGGGGTGAGGGCCTTCCTGAACCCTATGTCAGCCTTTGTTGGGCCCCCAGAGGAGCTGGACTTTCCCCGGGTAAAACCCCCACCTCCTTGAGGCTTCTCAGGGCTCTCAGCGGAGGAGGGTGAGCCCCAGCTGGAGGAGAGGGTGTGGTCCAGCTATGGGAGGGAGGTGCCCCCGGCCCTCCCACCCCCACCCCCACCCCCACCCCTGTCTGGAGTGAATGTTGAGCCCAGCTGGGATGGGAGGTACTCTGGGGTAGTCCCTCTCCTGTGGCCTAAGGTGGTCTCTTGCTTGTTCCCTGGACACTCACCCTGGACATTTTAGTAGGTAGGGGTTAATGAGATTGCCCCAACCTGCATGCCATTCAGAATTCACTTGAAGCCATTTGTCCTTCAAAGTAACTGTCACATGTGGCTCAGAGCTCAGGGACTTGAGGTCACCTGCTCTTATTCAATTCCTCCTCCTTGAGGAGAAATCAACTCAGAAAGGAGGGGATTTATCCAAGGTCAACAGAGCATTCTTTCTGTTATTCCAGGGAATTCCTTCTCATGACTCTGCCTTCTCTATACAAAACCAGCACCTCCCTGCATTCAATGGCCTTATTCCCATGTCCTCTTGGTCCTCTGTGTTCTAGTGTCCTGTGTCTGAGTCCCATGTGGCCTCTGTTCTGTGTAACCCAGGTCCTCAGTGTTCCATGTACTGGCTTCTTGTGACCTACCATGTCAAAGAATGCATATAGACCCAGCATGGCCTGTTTCCTGGATGTTCTCTGTCCATGTGTCCCTGGTTTCTCTCTCAGTTCTGCAAGAGGGGGGAAAGTGGTTTTATCTTACCCTGCTAGATCTGACATTCTTCCATGGTCCATTCCCTGCAGGCCCTGGGCAGTGACGGGATACGGGTAACCATGGAGAGCGCACTGACTGCCCGTGACAGGGTGGGGGTACAGGATTTTGTGCTGCTGGAGAACTTCACCAGTGAGGCAGCCTTCATCGAGAACCTGCGGCGACGGTTCCGGGAGAACCTTATTTATGTGAGGCCCAAGTGGGAATGTTATGGGAATTTGGGGGGTACAGATGCAGGGCTGAGAAAGAAAGGGGCATCAGGGGTCTCTGAGAAAAACTCTCACCCTCCACCCCCAGACATACATTGGCCCTGTCCTGGTCTCTGTCAACCCCTATCGGGACCTCCAGATCTACAGCCGGCAGCATATGGAACGTTACCGTGGCGTCAGCTTCTATGAGGTGCCACCTCACCTGTGAGTGACCCCCAATTCCTTTCCATATGAGATAATCCCACTTGACCTTCACTCAGATGATACCTGACCCCAACTTGAGATGAATCACCGCTCCATCTGTGAGGAATCCCACAATCCCTCACCCTAGGTGACCTCACATTCCACCAAGATCAATCTCTCAACTCCCTCTGGGCAGGATCTCTCCAGCCCCCACCCTACTCAACTCATGATTTTTCCCCTCAACTCTACCTGAGTATGGCCCCCAACCTCAGTGACCTTCTGACCCCCACTCCTGAGGAACCTCCCAGCTCTAGTCACCCCAACCTCTTCTTGAATGACCTCTAATACCCCCATCCCGTAAGTGACTTTCATCCTAAACTGTGACGGATCACCCTTGATCCTGACCCTTGAGGGTTCCCCAGGCCCTGTCCTCCAGAAGTATACCCAGCATCCAGTCACAAATGAACTCCAACTAGATATGGCGGTGGCCCCACCTGCGGGACTGCCACCACCTACATGCCCCCAGCCTGCCACCTCTGAGCTCCCGATGTGCCTCTGCCCCAGGTTTGCAGTGGCTGACACTGTTTACCGAGCACTGCGCACGGAGCGCCGGGACCAGGCAGTGATGATCTCTGGGGAGAGTGGGGCAGGCAAGACAGAGGCCACCAAGCGGTTGCTGCAGTTCTATGCTGAGACCTGCCCAGCCCCTGAGCGGGGTGGTGCTGTGCGTGACCGGCTGTTGCAAAGCAACCCGGTGCTAGAGGTGAGGAGACTGTAGTAACTGGGAGGGAGGAAGGGGCTGGGAGAAAACGCTGGGCATCCCTCACACCCCTGTCCACTCCTAGGCCTTTGGAAATGCCAAGACCCTCCGAAATGATAACTCCAGCAGATTTGGGAAGTATATGGATGTGCAGTTTGACTTCAAGGTACCTGTGGGTGTGTAAGGGCAGGGGGATTTGTATTCCATTCAGCAGGCACCCACTGGCCCGGTCTTTGGCATCAGCAAGTATTTGCTGAGTATCTACTGTATGTCAGGCACTGTTCCAGGGCTGGTGGTATAGCAGGGAAACAAAAGATAAAAATCCTGCCTCTGGGGGACATAGACAATAAACAGAAAGATGTAACTTAGGTGACAGGTGCCATGGCAAAAAAAAAACAAGGGGTGGGGAAGTTACTATTTTAAATGAGGCAGACAGGGTCAGCCTCCCTGAGAAGGGGGTATTTGAGTAAAGGCTTGATGGAGACAGAGCAAGCTGTTCAGATACCTGGGAGAGAGGTCCCAGGTCCCAGCAAAGGGAGTAGCCACTGCAAAGGCCTGGAGGCTGAAGGGCATTTGGTGTGTTCAAGGAGAGCAAAGATGTCAGAGGGTCTGGAGAAGAGAGTGAGGGGCCAAGGAATAGGAGATGAGGTCAGATGGTGCACTGCTTTCCTTCTGGGTCTTTGTGTAAGAACATTTTTTTTTTTTAACTCTGAGTGGAAGGGGGAAGGGTTGTTGGAGAGTTTGGAAGAGAAAGATGTCATGGCTTTCCTTTAAAAAAACTGTTCTGGTCTATACTTAAATAAAGTGGTAAGAGAAGTTAGGGCCTCCCTGGTGGAGCAGGAGTTAAAGTCTCAGCATTATGAATCTATCATCAGCCACAGCTGCATGAGTTCAATCCCCAGCCAGGGAGCTGACCCACATGGCACAGCAGATCTCTTCTGCCTCACCTGCTGCTCTCCTCAGCAGTGTACTTTAGTCAATCAGCCTGTTCTGTTCCCCACTCTGTCTCTGGTGAATCTTCTCCCTCCCCCCCACTTCTGGCCAAACCCCTGTTCTTGTATGCATAAAAAAATAAAAATAAAATCTTTTAAAAAGGGGAGAGAGAGAGAACCAGCTAAGAACCTGATGCTTATTAAATGTAGGTGACAGATAACTGCTTAGTGTGGTGGCTGTGGCGGTAGGGAGCAGTGGTTGGTGTTCTGTGAAGGGTGAGGCAGTGGGATTGGCTGTCTGGTTGAATGTGAGGTGCTTGAGAAAAGAGGGTTACAGGAGGACTGCAGATGTCTTGGCTGAACACCTAGACGATGGAGTAACCATTGACCAAGATGGGGACACACTCAGAGGAATTAGTTTGAGGAAGGGGGGTGATTAATAGTTCATTTCCAGACCTGTCGACATCCAGGTGGAGCTGCCAAGTAGATAGGGCTGAATGTCCTCACTTCTTAGATGAAGAAACAGAGGCCAGAGGGGGTCACATGCCTGAGCCCATGCAGCTAGCGGCAGAACTGGCATCAGAGCCCAGGAGCCTGGGGGAGGGAGGGGAAGGTAGATTCTATCCTTCAGGCCCCTTGAGCAGTTGCACCTCCTGCCCTGCCCAGGGTGCTCCTGTGGGTGGCCACATTCTCAGTTACCTCCTGGAGAAGTCCCGAGTGGTGCACCAGAATCACGGGGAGAGAAACTTCCATGTCTTCTACCAGCTGCTGGAGGGGGGTGAGGAGGAGACCCTGCGAAGGCTGGGCTTGGAAAGGAATCCCCAGAGCTACCTGTACCTGGTGAAGGTATGTTGCTGGTGGGCAGGGCAAATGCTACTCAGGGAGCACAGTGCCAGGGCCAGTAACCCAGCTCCGACCTTTCTCTAGGGCCAGTGTGCCAAAGTCTCCTCCATCAATGACAAGAGCGACTGGAAGGTCGTCAGAAAGGCTCTGGCAGTCATTGACTTCACTGAGGAAGAAGTGGAGGTGAGGCCTCTGCTGAGTATGACAACCTGAAATCTCAGGCCACTTTTACAGCCCATTTCCACATAGCTCCCTTCTCCTCTCAATAACTTCACCACCTCTTTCCTGCTCTGTCTGACCATCCACTGGCTGCCATCATGGCGCTCTCTGCCCCTCCTATAACCCCCATCTGCTCCCTGCCCCTGCTCCTAGGACCTGCTGAGCATTGTGGCCAGTGTCCTGCATTTGGGCAACATCCACTTTGCTGCAGATGAGGAGAGCAACGCCCAGGTCACTACGGAGAACCAGCTCAAGTATCTGACCAGGGTGAGGGGGTTGAGCAGAGGGCTAGGGAGAGAAGATGGGGTGAGGGGGGGAGTGTACCCTCACCAAGGCCACCCCCTCTCTGGCAGCTCCTTGGTGTGGAAGGCTCAACGTTGCGGGAAGCCCTGACACACAGGAAGATCATTGCCAAGGGGGAAGAGGTGAGGCCAAACCTTTGCCTCAGGAGGGCGAAGGGCAGGCAGGTGTCCCAAGGCAGCCCCCATGCCCATCACTTCCCCCTCCCCTGGTCTGCTCTGCTGGTCCACTCCCGCCATGATGGAATGACCCGAGGCAGGTGGCTCAGGGAGCCCCACATCACATGAAAAGAGGGTGACAGTCAGGTTGGAACCCGAGACACAAACTCCAGGAATGAGGCTTCTTGTCCCTAAACCACCCTCCCTCTGCTGTGGCCACTGTGTCCTCGCTTGTTGCCTCCTCCCCCCGACAATCACCCCTAACCCTCAGACTCACTGGGAGCAGGGACAGGAGAGTGGTCCTGGTTTCTGGTGTTCTGCCTGAGTGGATGAGGGTGGGAAGGGGTCTGTGGTATTCACCTCCTGTCTTACACTGGCAGCTCCTGAGCCCGCTGAATCTGGAACAGGCTGCTTATGCACGGGATGCTCTTGCCAAGGCTGTGTACAGCCGCACTTTTACCTGGTTGGTTGGCAAGATCAACAAGTCACTGGCCTCCAAGGTGAGGGTTCAGCCCTCGCTGCTTCCAAAGCAGCAGGGAGGGCAGCCCAGTCTGGGACTGGGAGTTATGGGCAAACACTGGGACCCACGCTGTGGGTTGAATCACCGCCCTAGGATGCTGCGAGCCCTCGCTGGCGGAGCACCACGGTGCTTGGGCTTCTGGACATTTATGGCTTTGAAGTGTTCCAGCACAACAGGTCAGTTTTCCTCTGTCCTCTGCCTGCTTCTCCCCATCCCCCCCATCCTGATCCCTCTCCTCTTCCCTCTACCTCTTTCATTCTTGCCGATGATTCCCTCAGCCACCCTGAGTCCTGCTCTGTGAATCTTACCTTAGCTGCTCAGGTGCCTTTCATGTTTTTTTTCCCCGCTCCTTCTCCTGTGTCCCTCTTGGGCTACTGGGGCACTTCTGTTTCCCTCACAGCTTCGAACAGTTCTGCATCAATTACTGCAATGAAAAACTGCAACAGCTCTTCATTGAGCTCACCCTGAAGTCAGAACAGGAGGAATATGAGGCAGAGGGCATTGCGGTGAGTACAAACCTATAGGTGTGCCCCTGTGGACACCCCAGGGGAAAACCCAGGCATTGGTCACCCTGGAAGAGGGTGCCAGGTCCCCATGATGATGCCTTCCTTCCCTTTACCCTTCAGTGGGAGCCTGTCCAGTATTTCAACAACAAGATCATCTGTGACCTGGTGGAAGAGAAGTTCAAGGGCATCATCTCCATTTTGGTGAGCCCTCTGCTTCCCCCAGACCTTGTATTAAGAGCCAAGTGGGAGGACAACACCCCCTTCCCTTCTCTCCGGGTCTGTTCACAAAGTTTGGGTCTGAACAGGGGCAGGGCAGGGCAGGGCTGTGTTCAAGGGTAAGGTGAGGTGCTGGCCTGGTCTGCATGCTGTCTGTGGGGGGCCCCATGATCTGCCCCGTTCCCCTATGTTTGTGCCTCCTGGCATGGTGTCCCTGAATCTTCTGTGCTACCTACCTCTTCCCCCACACACCCCTCACTCTGTGCCACATCCCCCAGGATGAGGAGTGTCTGCGTCCTGGGGAAGCCACTGATCTGACCTTCCTGGAGAAGTTGGAGGACACAGTCAAGCACCATCCACACTTTTTGACGTGAGTGGGGCCACAGGGCTGCCTTTGGCAGAATCAGTGGAAGCTTGGGACTCCCCCACAGTCAGAAATACCAGCCACCAGGAGATGCTAAGTTAAGGACAGGTGCCCAGAGCAGCTTGCAGTACATTTACAAGCAAGCGGCATGGCTTCCTCGGTCTTCTTTAAGAATGAAACTTGCGAAGATTTTTTGGCTTCCTTATTTGGAAGTTGCTTTTTATTTAAGGAATTCCCCTAAAGTGGGGAAAGGGAGAGACAGAGACAAGAGCCTGGGTCACAGTTTTGTCCTGTGTATTTTGTGCACATTCGCGCCTCTAGCACATAGCAGCTCAGTAACGAGGCATTTGAGGCGCTTTCTCCATCTCACCGAGGCTCAAAGTGGCAAAGCCATTTGCCCCAAGTTGTCACACACCTAATAAGTTGCAGAGCTGGGACTCAGTCCCAGGGCTGTCAAATGCCAGAGCCTGAGCATTTTTTTGCTTAATTAAAAACCTTTTTTTTTTTTAAAGATTTATTTATTTATGCTTACAGGCTGGGGAACAGGCCAGAGGCATGGGGCGGTGAGAGGGTTCACCAGAGACAGAGTGGGGAGCAGAACAGGCAGACTGACAGAAATACACTGCTGAGGGGAGCAGCGGGCGAGGCAGGAGAGGTCTGATGCGCCATTTGGGAATCTCCCCCACCGGGTGTCGAACTCGTGTTGCCACTGCCGACAGCTCCACAGCGCAGCGCTTAACCTCTGCGCCACCAGGGAGGCCCTATAAACCTTTTTTTGACTATAAAAATAACATTACTTGTTCAAGAAAAGTTGGAATGTGTGCAGTAAGCTACTAGTAATCCTATCACCCAGACGTCATCACTGTTAACAATTCAAGGCATTTCCTTCCTGTCCTTTTCTATACATTTTTTCCCTCTAGTTGAGAATGTATTGTGTTTAAGTCTTGGGATAATGTTATATTCTGGACATTTTCCTGTATCATCAAACAAAAACTTTCCTTAAACTACTTCCTCTAACCCCCAGATACTCCTACTCTCGCTGCCCCTGGGCAGCCTCCAGGCTTCTGCTAGAGTAACAAGACTGCCACAAACATATTTGTGTCTTAAATCTATGTCTGTATCTCTGGTTAGTTACTTGAAATAGTCCTTAAAAGACGAAAGTGGGCTAAAGGGTATAAACACGCGTAAGACTTGAGTCATCTCTTGGGACAGATTCCATTCTTAAAATATAGTGGGCAGTGCTCAACCCCAGAGTCGTGGTGCAGCAAGCCAGAGGCAGTGAGTGCAGCCCTCTGCCCAGTGTGCCCTGGCAGTGCCAAAATCTGGGGTCCCCTGTGGTCCTGGTGCTATGGGACCCTGTCCCAGGCCTCCTGAAGCCTCAGCGGCCACCTCCATTCAGGGAGGCTGATGGCTGTCCTTCTGTACCACCTGGCACAGGGAGTGTGGGGTGGCTTGGAACATCCTGCCCTTTGCTAGATGCCTACTTTCTCTCTTGAAGTCTCTTCAGCAGGCAAAGGGTACAGTTCAGGTCAGCCATCTGTTTCCTTTCCCTGTCACCCTCAGGCACAAGCTGGCTGACCAGCGAACCAGGAAATCTCTGGAACGTGGGGAGTTCCGCCTTCTGCACTACGCTGGGGAGGTGACCTACAGTGTGACGGGTGAGGACCCTAGGTCTAGATCTGCACAGCGGCAGGGAAAGGGGGTTTCCTCATCTCACATCTGCTCTCTCCTCCAGGGTTTCTGGATAAAAATAATGACCTTCTCTTCAGAAACCTGAAGGAGGTAGGGCAGGTGGGAGCGGAGGGCAGGGTTGGGAAGGGCTCAGGCGCTGCCGGACCTCTGCCCCAGGGAATCTGTACTGCCTGCCCCTGTGCTCCCACCCTGACCCCCTGTCCTACCCTCTCAGGTCATGTGCAGCTCAGAGAATCCTATTATGAACCAGTGCTTCGAGCGGAGCGAGCTCAGTGACAAGAAGCGGCCAGAGACGGTGTGGAGGCTGCGGGACCCCGGGGCGTGGGTGTGATGGTGTGCGTGGACGGTGGACGTGGGTGAAGCGGGATTCAGCAGTGTGCATGTGAGCTTGGTGGTGTTGTGTCTGTGTGTGTCTCCATGTGTGTCTGTGGGAGGCTGCCCATGGTGCATCCTGAGTCTGTGTCGGGTGTGTGTGCCTGCATGTGCACCTGTGTCTGAGAGTGGGCTTGTGTGTGTACACCTGTGTCTGTGTGGGTGCTTGAAATCATTTACTCACCCAGAAGACATCTGTGGCAAACACTCCTGCACACTTAGGATACAAAAATGAAGAGGTGGTTACAAAAATGTACACAGGGTGCTTTAGAAACTTAGAAGCGGGAGCAGCAAATTGCCTGAAGGAGTGAAGGGGGCAGAGGGCCACAAAAGGCTTCCTGAAGGGGAAGTATTTTGAGATAACTTGGGAAGTGCTTGTCAGATGGACCTATGGAAGGGAACTGTAGACAGCAAAAGAGCCCAACACACACAGTCAAAAAAAAAAAAAAAAAAAAAAACAGGAGGTCAACAGGAGAGATAATCAAAGAGGGATGCTGGGAAAAGCAGGTGTGGCCAGATGTGGGAAGAGCGCCAGTGAACTGTGTGCAAAGGTGTGACTGTTGAATTTGGCAAGAGGAATGCCTGGGAGGTCCCAGGAAGTGAGGTCAGCAGGTAAAAGCCGGGAGCTGCAGGCTGAGACGTGTTTGACAGGAAGGGCACGGTGACAATGTGCTGTATGAGGCTGATGTCCAGGGACCCTGCGCTCTGTCCCTTACCCCCTTCCCTTTGTATTTACTGTCCACTTGTACCCACTTCCCTTCCCCCACCATGAGGATGCATCCACTCCTGCCTAAGTCTCTCCAGCAGGCTGCAGATTCACACATCCTCCAACTAGCCCACACTGCCCGACCTCCAGTGGTCTATGATGGCCCTTGTCTGCCCTGTCCCCAAGGTCTGCTCCTTCTGTATTCTTTACTCTTGGCAAGGATCACCCTGCACCCAGTCCCAAAACCCATGCAGCATCCTTAATTCTTCACTCTCCCCTATCTCCCACATCCAAGAAGCCACTGCATCTTGCCCATTTCTGCATCCTGACTACTCAACTTTCCCTCAGCCCCCTCCCCATATCCTCCCTGGTCTCCTGGCTTCTATTTGCCCTTACCATCCTTCACATATCTGCTATAGACATTCCAAGATACAGATCTGTTGCTGTCATTCCCTCGCTCTAAGTTCCTCTTTGACTCCCTCTTTCCCTCAGAATAAAAGTCGGTCTTCCTACTGTGACTCATGCTACTGTCTCTAAGAATGTTTTGCCTACTCCCAACATGGATCCCTGCATGCTTATAGCTCTGTGTTCTGGATTGGTTGCTCCTCCTTGCTCCTAGAACACCCCAGCATACATCCTTGTCAGGAATGGAACTGGGATGTTTTGCCAGTCTTTACTGAGGAGTCTGCTTCTCCCACAGGCCTGAGATCCTTGGCAGTCCTGCAGAGCAGTGTAGGGGGAGAATGACTAAACACACAGGTGTTCAGGATTGTGACCCTGAAATTCTAGAAAGAGTGGCTGCCAAAGGGAGATGTAGGATTGAGGTTGCGGGGATACCAGCGCAGGATTTTTAGACTGGAGTGAGGTTCCTAAGCGAAGGCCTCTAGCCCTGACTGAGGGGTGCAGGTAGGTATAGGCATATTCTGGCCCCTTCCTTTACTGTAAGGAAGGGGTGGTGGGAGGAAGTAGAGGCCCAAACACGTGTAGGGATGGGAATCAGTAAGTCTTTCCCCCAGAGACAGGCCTCTGCAGGATCAGCAGCTTTGCCCCAGGGAGGGTACTGGCCAACCTTCCATTCACCCTTGGCTCCCTAGGTTGCCACCCAGTTCAAGATGAGTCTCCTGCAGCTGGTGGAGATCCTCAGGTCTAAGGAGCCCGCCTACATCCGCTGCATCAAGCCCAACGACGCCAAACAGCCCGGTAGGCCCCTCCCATCCCCTGGGGTTGTGGGGCTGGGCCTTATTCCTGTCCGCAGCCGCTCACCCTCCCGTTACCCTTCCCGCAGGCCGCTTTGACGAGGTGCTGATCAGGCACCAGGTGAAGTACCTAGGGCTGATGGAGAACCTGCGCGTGCGCAGAGCCGGCTTTGCCTACCGCCGCAAATACGAGGCTTTCCTGCAGAGGTGGGGGCGGGGCCTGGCTCAGCGCCTGGGGAAGGGGGTGCAAAGGTAGAAACCCAGATCCCCCGGAGGGAGGGAGGGAGAGAAGACAAGGATTCTGGCCCCATTTTAGAGAAAGGATGCTGAGCCTCCAAGCTGCAGTGCCTCCTACGCAGCACACAGCACGCCTAAAGTCAGACTTAGAGAAAACACCCCTGCTGCTCCGCCCAGGCCCTGCCCTCACAGAGAACTGGCTAGGGATGGTGAGAGGCACACGTCCACGTGCCTGTCACCAGTGGAGAGAGTAAAAGCCTGTGAGGTTTCTAGTCGACTCAGAAAGGATATAGCAGTTTTGTGGCTATCCTGGTTTAGGGTCTGGAGAGAGGTGTGAATTCCCTCTCGCCACTTTCTAGCCCTGTGGCCTTAGGCAAATGAGAATACCTCGCTTTCCTCATCTTTAAAGTAATAATAGTGACCTTCCAGTCTTTCTGTGAACAAGTGGGAGTACCTGTCAGGTGCCCAGGAAGGCTGGTTTGTACCCCCAGAGAAGGGGCTGAATGCATTTATGCTCCTCCTGTCCCCAGGTACAAGTCACTGTGCCCAGAGACATGGCCCATATGGGCAGGACGGCCCCAGGATGGGGTGGCTGTGCTGGTCAGGCACCTCGGCTACAAGCCAGAAGAGTACAAGATGGGCAGGTGAGTGGCGCACGTGCCTGGTGCTGAGGGGCATGGGACTGGGGTGGGGCAGAAGGAGGTGTGTTGGCCACCAGGGAGGCTGATCACTGCTGCCCCCAGGACGAAGATCTTCATCCGCTTCCCCAAGACCCTATTTGCCACAGAGGATGCCCTGGAGGTCCGGCGGCAAAGCCTGGGTGAGAGACCCCACCCTTCCTGTCCCAGTTGTGTCCCTTCTGGAAGCAGGAAAGAAATCACTGCTTTTGGGCTCCTTCTCCAGGAAGTCTGCCACACCCTCATTCAGCTGCCTCCTCCTCCCTAGTCCAAGCCCCCACCATCTGTCCAGCCCCATACAAACTCCCAGCGTGTTCCCACATTCCTTTGCTTCCTCCTACTCTCTGTCATTTATTCGCCCTAAACTTATTTATCCTCACTCAATAGCTTGTTCAGCCACTCCCTCATTCATGCCACTCAGTGAGTTCTGACAGTGCCAACTTCCCCCCACCCCCCACCCCAGCTGCTTCCTCAGAGCTCTAGTCAATTGACTTTCTTAACTACAGCTACCAAGATCCAGGCCACCTGGAGGGGCTTCCACTGGCGGCAGAAGTTCCTCCGGGTGAAGCGATCAGGTTTGGATGCCCTGGGGTATCCAAGAGGGAGGGACTGGGGCAGCCCACTGTGAGGAGACAGAGATCATCGACCTGTGGTCTTTGTAGCCATTTGCATCCAGTCGTGGTGGCGTGGGACGCTGGGCCGGAGGAAGGCGGCCAAGAGGAAGTGGGCGGCACAGACAATCCGGAGGTTAGTACTGGGGCACAGCAAGGGGTTGCAGAGCAGGAGTTGTGTGGGGGTCTGTTGCCATACTTCTCACCCCCACCCCTGTTGGATCCACTAGGCTCATCCGCGGCTTTATCCTGCGCCACGCACCCCGTTGCCCCGAGAACGCCTTCTTCCTAGACCACGTGCGCACCTCATTTTTGCTCAACCTAAGGCGGCAGCTGCCACGGAATGTCCTGGACACTTCCTGGCCCACGCCCCCCCCTGCCCTGCACGAGGTGAGGTCTGCGGGCCCTCCCTGCTGACTTAGGAACCATCAAGCACCCACTAGGAATAGTCAGGAGGGATGGACTGGGCCAGAGTGGAGGAGTTGTGGGCCCAGTGATGAGCTTACACCTTTCACCTTCAGAAGGAAGGAAACCTGGCTGTCTGGGTGCTCTGCCTCACTCCCCCGCCTCCCCACAGGCCTCAGAGCTTCTACGGGAGCTGTGTATGAAGAACATGGTATGGAAGTACTGCCGGAACATCAGACCCGAGTGGAAGCAGCAGGTATGGAGAGCCATGAGACATGTGTGGACTAGCAAGTGGGGTCAGGGGAACAGCAGGCACCAGAAGAGTGATGGCCTGGGGGAGTACTGTACCCCTCACCATGCCACCTCAAATGGATCCCTGCCCCTATTTGGCCTCATGGATGAAGCGAAGACTAGAGTAGATTCTTTTTTTTTTTTTTAAAGATTTATTTATTTATGCATATAAGCTGGGGTACAGGCCTAAGGCATGGGGCAGCAAGAGAGTTCACCAGAGACAGAGTGGGGAGCGGAGCAGACAGATCGACGGAAATACACTGCTGAAGGGAGCAGCAGGTGAGGCAGGTAGAGGTCTGCCACGCCATGTGGGAATCTCCCCAGCCGGGGGTCGAACTCATGTTGCTGCTGCCGACAGCTCCACAGTGCTTTAATCCGCTGTGCCACCAGGGAGGCCCCTGACTAGAGTAGATTCTGGGTGGCAAATAGAGCTCGTCTTCTGGGTCGGCTCCACTGCACTGATAGAGGTGCCCAGAGCCCTGTGTGGAAAAGGCTGCTGATTCACTCTGACTGGAATGTTTGCTGTGTTCTAGAGACAGATGGGTGGTCATTGTGCCTACTCAGTATTGGGTGATACTGAAGGACCAGCCCAGCTCAGATAACCTGTAGTAATCTATAGTGTTAGGTACCTTGGGAACCTCAAGATCTCAGGTTGGAGCTGAATCTCTGGGGCTTCAGGGTCTGATGGGGGAATTATCCCCAAAGTCAGACCTGGAACCTCAAGATGCTGTCACGACCCTTCTGGAGAGAGCACTGTCTGGTTGGGGGTAAGAGTAAGAAGAGCAGGTCACTCACAGGGGCTTATGGGGGTGTTGGTGGCAGGATTTAGCCTTCCGGTGCTGGGACCAGAGAGAGGATGATGGAGGCTGTCTTGATTCCAGAAACTGGCCCCCACTTCATGATGTTCCCCACCCCTTCTGACATCTGCCTTTCCCACCTTTGTCTCCTTAGCTGCAGCAAAAAGCAGTAGCTAGTGAAATCTTCAAAGGCAAGAAGGACAATTACCCTCAGAGTGTCCCCAGACTCTTCATCAACACACGGCTTGGTGAGCTCCTGCCTTTCCAGTGTTGACACCCGCCATTGCCATCTGAGTCCCCGCTCTCCTCCAATGTCCCTGTCCCCCATCTGGGTTGCAGGTGCAGATGAGATCAGCCCCAAAGTGCTGCAGGCCCTAGGCTCTGAGCCCATCCAGGTGAGACCTGCACAGTTCTACTGCCCAAGGGTGGGGGTGGGGTGAAGGGGTTAGGGCATGGGCAGAGGGGGAGGGAGTTACCTCCGGAGGCCCTTGAGCCCACCCCTCGCCCTGCCCTCTGTCCATAGTATGCAGTGCCTGTAGTGAAATATGACCGGAAGGGCTACAAGCCCCGGTCCCGGCAGCTGCTGCTGACGCCCAACGCCGTGGTCATTGTAGAGGATGCCAAAGTCAAGCAAAGGATTGATTACGCTAACCTGACCGGTAAGCCAGTCTAGGGGCTGCATAGGGAGGTCCCTGCTCTGACCCTTAACCTCTGACCTCTCTCCTTCCCCCTCAGGAATCTCTGTCAGCAGCCTGAGCGACAGCCTCTTTGTGCTGCACGTGCAGCGTGACGACAATAAGCAGAAGGTGCCCCTTTGGGAACTGGGAGGCAGGGTGGGGCTGGGTTCTCCAGCTCTGAGTAGGGCCTCACCCCTCCCTGCCTGGGCCCCCCAGGGGGATGTGGTTCTGCAGAGCGACCATGTGATTGAGACACTGACCAAGACGGCCCTCAGTGCTGATCGGGTGAACAACATCAATATCAACCAGGGCAGGTGAGGAGGTAGGGGCTGTAAGGGGGGCACATGTTCACAGGGGCAGACTCACCCATACTCACCCACTCCCTTCCCTTCAGCATCACATTTGCAGGGGGCCCTGGCAGGGATGGCATTATTGACTTCACGCCTGGCTCAGAACTGCTCATCACCAAGGCCAAGAATGGGCACCTGGCTGTGGTGAGTGGGGCCTGGCAGACAACACCTGCTCCTCACTGACAGCCTTAGGGCTAGAGTGGAGCCTCTGGTGCCAAGGTTTCCTTGGCCATGTTTGGGCACTGTACTGCCCCTTTTGTCCCACTGCCCATTGAGGGCTGGAGAGAAGACCATTTGAGTCCCCACAGTGTAGAGAGTCGTAAAGATGGTAGCATGGGGACGCAGGGAAGACCTAGGGGGGCTTGGGGTGTGCTAGGTGGGAGAAGTGGCCCGCTCTGGCTGGGGAGGGATTCCTGTCACTGTGGGGTCAGGGTTTCCAGGATGGAGGCCAGCATGTCCCCCAGACTGCTGCTACATATATCTATTCAGGGAAAAGAAATGTCTGAACTACCCTCTGTCTGCTTCCCGCTCACCACTTGGGCTTCTTCGCCCCTACAGGTGGCACCACGGCTGAATTCTCGGTGATGAAGGCACCCACTGGACTCCTCCCACCTCCCAATGCTTTGCTTATCCCCTCTGCCCCTTCCCAGTTACCAAAGACTCAAGCTTCCAGACAGGGACCCAGGGACACTTCAAAGTCCACTGAAAGATTCCCACCTCTGCTCACTTCTCTGTTGAGGGAGCTGCGGGGCCCAGGAAGCTGCCCCAGGAGTGGGCCAGGCCGGGCCATAGCAATAGGAAAGCCGGGGCCAGAGCCAGCCATGCCAGCCCCACTGCCAATGCCAAATATTTGAAAGAAGGGAACTTTTGCTGAGGTTTTCTCTGAGATTTTTTTGATGCTTTATAGGAAATTATTTTTTAAAAAAGCCATTTTCCCACCCAAGACACACTGGATGTGTTTTCCCTGACTCCAGCAGGGCAGGAAATGTAGCTGAGAGGTTGGGTGGTCTGGGCCCTGGTGCCCTCTTCCCTGCCCAGGCCACTCTCTCCTCCTCGTTCCCTTGGCACCTTGTCTGTCCACCTGCCTGCCTGCCCACCTTTACCTTTGCAGTCCACTCCAACATCCCCTCAGGGGCTGAGGCCACCTTGGCAGCCCCCTTCTTCCTGCCTTAAAGATGCCTTTTCAATATCATCATCCAGCCTGAGGGCATCCCGGAGTGGGGGGAAGGAGTCTTAGACACAGAATTTGGAACACTGAGACATCATCTAGTCTAGTTTCTTGGTGTTACAGAGCAGGAGACAGGGACCCAAAGAGGGAAGGGACTTGCCCAAGGTCAACCAGCAGGTTGGGACAAAGCCAGGACTGCAGCCCTCTCTATAGCACACCTCACTGCCTCTCCCAGGGACAGGAAATAGGCTCAAGTTTAAAGGTGCACATGTGGCTCCCTGACCAGCAATCACCTTTGGGGGCCACCAAGTAGGAAGAGTACTCGTCTCTCCAAGTTCATGCCTTAGGATGGCAAACACCCTGCCTACACATGTTGGCCCCAATTCAGAGATTTGGGGCCCATACTGCCCCTGACCTACCCTCCCCCCCCCCCCCCCGTCCTGGGAGCCTGGGGAAGGGGCTGGCCTTGGGAGGAGCTGCAGGGACATCACCTTTTTCTGCTGTTTCCCCCACTTCCCCAGAGGTCCTGGGGGCTGCCCAGCTGCCTCTGGATCCACCTTGGGGGTCTTGGCCCACTGCTGACACTTTTGCAATCCAGAGAAACACTAAATAAAGCAATATGTTTGCCAACACTGGTGTCCTTGTGAATGCTAGGGAAGGGAGATGACCCTAGAAGACAACCAGGGTTCCTGTATTACAATTTTGCCTTGTCCCCCAGAAGAAAGGAGGCCAGGTTTACCTGGGGGGAAAGAGCAAGGGTGATCATTAGCTGCACTTGGACTCATCCCTTCATGATTATCTACCGATGGGCTGCTCAGCCCGGTGCTGGGAGCTGGGGGAAGAAGCATCACATAGTCCCTACAGTGTGTCCTTGGCCTAGCAAGCAGAAATGCAGCTCAGTATGGAACGTGCAGACACCAAGGCACACTCTGACACAAACTGACTCAGAGGGGGGTGAGGGGTTGCAAGCATTTCACAAGAAAGTGACATTTGAGGTGAGTCTCAAAGGATCATCTCCAAATTCTGTTGTAAATGACAAACCCAATCCAAACTGACTTGGACAGAAAAGGGCATTTATTACCATTAGTATCCTAAGTAGGGCTGTCTCAAAGAACCAAGAAGGGGGGCAGATGACTCCCCAGAAGAAAATTGGAGTTGCATCCAGAAGGAAGAGAATGAGTGTTACAAGCTATAACCACAGAGCTCATCAGCAAATAGCTAAGAGTTTTCCCAAGAGAAAAGAGTTGTGGGTAAAGGGAGTGGTAGGTACTAGGCTAAAAAAGAAGTTTTAGTTTGAAGTCAGGCTATCTATGGAGGAGGTAGCCTGAGGAGTTTGTACAGAAGTTCTCAGTGAATGAGATTGCAAAGTATGATTCTTGGGCTTGACACAGTCCTGTGAGCACACCTAGATTCTGACAGTTACACTCAATTGGCAGCAAAACGCAAGCACCACAATAATTTATCTACTCTATCAGTAGTAAAAGTGGTTCCAAGAAACTGACAGATAAGAAGAGGCATTGCAATAGGTGCAATTACCAGCTTTATAACCAACAGATGAAACACCTTTCTCGGATCTCCCTGGTGGTGCAAGGGGTTAAGTCTCAGCACTATGAAGCTATCACCAGCCACTGCAGCACGAGTTCCATCCCCAGCCAGGGAGCTGACCCACATGGCACAGCAGACCTCTCCTGTCTGGCCTGTATTTTAGTAGATCCATCTGTTGTGTTCCTGTGCTCCCCACACTGTCTTTGGGGACAAAGACACCACCCACAAAATACTCTCACCCCTCCCCTCCCACCTCTGGCTTACACTTCAGTTTTTGTATGCATAAATAAATAAAAATAAATCTTAAAAAAAAAAAAACACCTTTCTCTAGCAATTTGGAATGCATGTGAGAGTGATGTCACAGAAATAACCCAGGGCCTCCCTGGTGGCGCAGCGGTTGAGCGCGGCACTGTGGAGCTGTCGGCAGCCGGGGAGAATCCCACATGGTGCGGCAGACCTCTCCTGCCTCGCCCGCTGCTCCCCTCAGCAGTGTACCTCTGATCTGCCTGTTCTGCTCCCCACTCTGTCTCTCGTGAACCTTCTCGCCGCCCCACACCTCTGGCCTGTACCCCAGCTTGTATGTATATATAAAATAAAATCTTAAAAAAAAAAAAGATCATATACACATGCACTGTTGTTTAAAAAAAAAAAAGAAATAACCCAGATGCCAGCCAAGGACTCTGTCCTTTTGAGAGAGAACCAAGAATGCTTTTAGCCCTCAGCTCACATCCTGCAGGAAGTTCACTGCCCTCCAAGAGAGCTCTATCAGTTATAGGAAGCTAATTTCTGCTCTGAATAAGAGCTACACCACTCATTTCATTCCTTCATTCAACTGATACTTATTTAATGCCTACTATGTGCTAGGTGCTCTGCCAGGCACTTGGACTAGGGCACAGACAAAAAAAAGACAAAAAAACCCTTTGCTCTTCTGGAGGTTACATTCTAGAGGGGAAGAGAGGACCATGCAGAAAACAAATAAACAAAATACATAATAACAGATTAGGAGAGAAGTGATAGGAAAATACATAGAACGGAGATGGGGGGCAGAAATCTGGTGTGTAGTTTTGCAGTTTCAAATAAGAGGGTGAGAGAAGGTCTCCTGGAGGAGGGGGGCAAAGTGAGGCAGAAGAGATAAGGGAGTGACTGATGGTTATCATCAGCAGAGGGAATTGCAAGTGCAAAGCCTGGGGGTTTGTCAGAAGTAGAGAAAGTAGGTAAATAGGGCCAGAGAGAAGAGAGCAAGAGAAGAGAAGAAGATAAATGTACTTGCCCCTCACCTCCTTCAGATATACATGATTTCTCAACTCTGTGAGGACAGAGACAAGAAAGTTGGCATTTTTTTTTTAAAGATTTATTTATTTATGCATACAAACTGGGGTACAGGCCAGAGGCATGGGGCGGCAAGAGGGTTCACCGGAGACAGAGTGGGGAGCAGAACAGGCGGATCAACCAAAACACACTGCTGAGGGGAGCAGCGGGCCAGGCAGGTAGAGGTCTGCCACACCATGTGGGAATCTCCCCGGCCGGGCATTGAACTCGTGTTGCTGCTGCCGACAGCTCCACAGCACAGCATTTAAGCACTGCGCCACCAGGGAGGCCTGGAAGTTGGCACTTTCTTCTGGATTTCTCCCTGCAAAAGGCATCAGTGTGAGCATCTTTCCTATTCCCATAGGATGGGGGCCACGAGGAGAGGGGTTTATAATGGCAGCAAAACAACTCATTCTCAATAGTCCTATAACTGGGAACATCTCACCATTTTAGGAAGGTTCGGCCTCCTAGTTCCATTCTCAACATGCTTTCCTCCCCAAAATTCTCCTTGGGGGCCTCCTTGGTAGCATAGGGGTTAAGTCTCAGCATTATCATCTCCTGAGTTTGACACCCAGCCAGGGAGCTAACCCACATATGGCGCAATAGACCTCTCCTACCTTACCTGCTGCTCCCCTCAGCAGTGTATTTCAGTCCATCTGCCTGCTGTGCTCCCCACTCTGTCTCTGGTGAATCCTCTCACCACGCCCCCACCTCTGGCAGACACCCCAGCTCTTGTATGCATAAATAAAAAATCTTTTTTTAAAAAAGATTTATTTAGTCACATACTATGACTAAGCCAGGGTCAGGTCATGATGAGTCACCCAGCAAAGGGAAGGTGCCTTTGCTTCCCACCCCCTCCTCTAGAGCAGGTCCAGGGTGTGTAAAGTAGGTCAAGAAGAGGTATGTTATTTTTGTGAGACCACAACTCAGGGTCAACTGATTTTACTTTAATATCTACTTCCACCATTCTTGCCACCTCCCGCTCCCCATTTCTATTCCAGAGGTCTGAGGATACAGCACAGTGACCATGGTTCTTGCCTATGATTTCAATCCTGAATCTTCACTCAGCAGGTGTTTCTTTCTAATAAGACACTTACCTCTTTAAGATTCATCTGTAAAATGGAGGTAGCTGTAAAATACTGAACCATAAGGCTGTTGAGAGGATTATATGGGATGATCCATATAAAAGCAGATAGCACTATGCCTGGCAGCCAGTATTTCTGGAATAATAACGTAAGTCATTATAATAAGAAATTTATGCCTCCTAAACTGGATCATGACACAATAGGTAAGAACTGTAATGGAGATTAATAAAGGACAGAGTACCATAGATGAAGATGGGGGACGTGGTGGTAAGAAAAGAGGACACATTCGAAGCTTGAGATCCTGAAAAGAATGGAAGGGCATTCCCAATGCAAGGCTCAGTATGCACAAGTAAGATGATACTGCAGTCCAATTTTATGCTGAGCTCTACTTGGCAATTTTTAACACCTAGAGACTGTTAAAACTACACAAAGTAGGAACAGACTCCGAGTTGTCATTTAGAAAGTGCACACTGGCAGATCTGTGCAGTGTAAATAGGGACAGTGACCCCATAGCAGAGCTGCGAGCAGGAATACCTATATAGCTACGGAATACAGAACACAGAGGTAGAAATGATGATGATGGCAGGGAGAGACAGCACACCACAGTGAGTTTAGAAGAATGACTTTTACCAGGCGTGGCACACTCTATTCCCTTTGTCTTGACTGCCCTTCTCCACTGGACGGTCAATATTCAGCCACCTCTTCTTGATCCCACCACAGATTAGATTAGTGGGCCCTGCTCTGTGTTCCTAACAGCCCCTGTGCCTCCTCCATTACAGCACTTGGCATTCCTTTGTCATCTACTGTTTCCTGGCTCCTCCCAAAGGTCTGTGAATTCGGTGAGGCAGGGCCCTTGATTACCTTTGCACCTGCAAGGCAAATGAACTGTCAATAAGAGTGAATCAATGAAAACAAAAAATTTAGCCCGCCTGGGGAGAATCTGGAGAAACCATCATCTGAAAAAGAACAGCATCTCAGGGAGCTCAGGCTTGGGGTCACATCATCCTTTCTACTCCAATTCTGTCTCGGAGTCATTGTCTAAAAGCCCTGGGTCTTCCAGGAACTAGAAGCCCCAGATCAACAAGGCCCCAGACCAACAGCGCAAATACAAACTCCTGGGGACCGCTGGCAGAGGCCCCACCCCACGGTTTTGGTCTCTACTCCAACCTCTGCAGTCCCTGGCCTCGCCAGGCGGTGACGCCCAAGAGTCCGCATGCGCAGTGCGCACACAAGTGGTCCCTTGCCCTTCTCCCAATGGCGGGCGTCGGTCCCCTTCCCGGCATCCTCCCTGGGGCAGGTGGCGCGTCATTTCCGGTGGGGAAGGCCCGCGGCCGCCGCCGCCATTTCGGGCGCTGCTGTGAGACTGAGACCCGAGCCGGTCCCCTGGGCGGCGGGCGCCGGGGCTGAAGGGGCGCGCGCGGCGGCGGCCCAGCGACTTGACGCCGAGGCGGCCATGGCGGGCAACTTCGACTCGGAGGAGCGGAGTAGCTGGTACTGGGGGCGGTTGAGCCGGCAGGAAGCGGTGGCGCTGTTGCAGGGCCAGCGGCACGGGGTGTTCCTGGTGCGGGACTCGAGCACCAGCCCCGGGGACTATGTGCTCAGCGTCTCCGAGAACTCACGGGTCTCCCACTACATCATCAACAGCAGCGGCCCGCGCCCTCCGGTGCCACCGTCGCCCGCCCAGCCTCCGCCGGGTGAGGGACGGACGGGACGGGAGGCCCCGGGCGGGGGTGAGGGCCTCGGAACTCCCCTGCCTGGCCGGCTGCTCCTTGCAAGCTGACTTCCACGAGGGACGTGGGCAGTAGGTTGGAGAGACCGTGGCAGAGGGGGTAGCCTGTTGCCCGGACCCATACCCACCGTCGAGCGGGAGTGTGGGGGGGAGGAGGAGCCGTTGACCGAAGCCTCTGGGTGTGACTTGGGAGGACAGCCCAGGGGAAGGGGAACTGCTTCGGCCCCAGGGTGGGGCTAGCGTCCCCGCCGGGCACAAGGGCAGGGCCAGGCAACGTGGGGACAAAGAACTGAGGGGGCATCACTTGGCAGCGGTGCGCAGAGTGAATCCGATAATTCTACAAGTGGCTTTTAGACTTGAAATATTTCCTGCAGTGTTGGAGAGCCGGGTTTGGCTATACACCCCTGGTGGCCTTTGGTAGGAAGTCACCACATACTGGCTGGGAGGGATGGAGACACCCTCAGGAAACCGGTCAGCTTTTTCCTTTCTTGGGCATTTTTCCAAAATACTTTACCGTTCTCTTCCCCTGTGGAGAACGAAGGTGATGAGCTAAGTGCCTTCGTGATAGAAGAAAGCCCTCTATGGCCAGCTCAGAATAAATTGATGTCCGGCTGTGGCCAGGAGATCTTACTGTGCAGGGACTGTCCCTCACAATTAGGGGGTTCTGGTTTTCAAAGTGTTCGGTGGAGGAAAGACTTTTTTCAGGAAATAAGCACTGAATGGAACTTCTTTTTTCTTTGGACTTAACCAGTTCCAGTCTTGTACTTCGGGGGTATCTCCTTGCTCAGTAAGTTGGTCTGTAGCCTGAGTACTCCCAGATCTGGGGAACAGATCCTCTGGACAGATTTTCTGAGAATTTAAATGATTAGCCCTGGGTCGTCTTTGACCAGGATCATTGAGTTGTTTGGGAAATCCTAAGGAGATTTATGCACTTAGTTCTTGAGACTAATGAGGTACAGAGTAATTCTGAAATTACCATTAATTGTGTAACAACAGCACCAAGAGCTGATAGCTTCTCATTATTCCCAAGGTAATAGTGATCAGCTGAGGCTAGATCCAGTCTGGTGTAATTTAAGAAACCCCTGAGCTTGCCATTGCAGAATTGTCCTTTTAGGATAGTCCTAATTTAGATTTACCCACTTTGGGCAGAAATGGGAAGGCAAAACAAGCAATTTCTTTGTTGTTGACACATAATGATTTTTAAAAGCAGGGAATCTTTAAGTCCACAGGTTATTCTAGGTCTTTCTCAGTTTGGTTGGCTTTATAGCATGAGACAGGAATTCTGATGTAACACGTATTTGCCCGAGACCAGATATATTCTATTTTTACTGGTTTTGTATTTCATTGCAGTGTCATGATGGCAAATGGCATTGAAATTCAGTCCTTTTTTTTTTTTGCCTGTGTGTGTATTTTATTGATGGTAAATTTTGGAAATGGCAGCAAGCAGGTTTATTAGTTTGAGCTTTTTCCACGTCTTGGCATTATGACGTTATATGTCAGTGCTTACCGTGATATTGAGCTCCACCTTTTCATAACAGATAAAAAGAGTTCAGATCCTTGGCCAATGAGACAAGGTAAAGATTGCCAGAGTTTGTGGATGGGGTGTGGAAAGTTCATGGGTACTGTGGTAATTTTCTGCTATGTACCCTGTTCTCCACTTAGGGCAATTGATTCAGCTGTTGTCTTTATAAAGATTACTTGATCTTTGTTCCCTCTCCCCCCCCCCCTTTTAAGTTCTTTTTCTTTTGAAACTACAGAGAGGAATTTCTTGGGTTATAGAAAGGCTTATAAAATATTAATAACTAACATTTGTCTACCAGTTATTTTATGCCAGGTATTTTGATGAGTATTTTATGTGCTTTATCTCATTTACTGGGTCTATAACAACCTAGCGAAATAAGTACAGTCATCTCCATTAAATATTTCCATTTTATAGATGAGGAAACAGTAACTTTCCCAAGGTCACACAGCAAGCGAATATTGAGTCAGATTTGAATCTAGGAACTCTCATCTGAGAGCTTACACTATTACACTGTATTCCTTTCTTTCAAAGTCAGTTTCCTTTTGAGAGCCCAGTGGGGCTCAAAGACTCAACATTTTTGTCTTTGTTTAAAGATTAAAAGGAAAGGATGACAAGAAGAAAATTCACTTTGGCATTTAGACAATACGCACCTGCTATTTAAAGTTAATGAAGAGGACCTCCCTGGTGGCGCAGCAGTTGAGCGCTGCGCTGTGGACCTGTCGGCAGCTCGACGCCCAGCCGGGGAGAATCCCGCATGGTGTGGTGGACCTCTCCTTCCTCGCCCGCTGCTCCCCTCAGCAGTGTATTTCTGATCTGCCTGTTCTGCTCCCCACTCTGTCTCTGGTGAGCCTTCTTGCCGCCCCACGCCTCTGGCCTGTACCCCAGCTGTATGTATAAATAAATAAATCTTAAAAAAAAGTTAATGAAGAGACTAAAAACCCTTGTTTAGCAGGATAAATATGGAAAGTGAGTGGGGTTTTTTTTGGACTATATAGTGTATTTTGTGAACATAATACACAGATAGAATTTATATGGAATGGCTTAGATACAATTTTTAGAGACATAGGGATAGAATAAGCCAGGTATTCATAACCTTTTCCAGGGAAAATTTGAGCTTCTGCAGGCTCCTAATGTTACCGTAGTCTGGAAGTACCCTAGCTGTACTCCAGGCCCATAAGGCAAGTTAGTTATTCTGCTAGTTGTACTCTGTCAGTTTAGACCTCTTTTTTTTTTTTAAAGCGGAGTCACATCTTTTTTTTTTAAAAGATGTATTTATGCATACAAGCTAGGGTACAGGCCAGAGGCATGGGGGCAGCAATGTTTACCAGAGACAGAGTGGGGAGCAGAACAGGCAGATCAACGGAAATACACTGCTGAGGGGAGCAGCGGGTGAGGCAGGAGAGGTCTGCACCATGGGGGTAATCTCCCCGGCCGGGCTTCGAACTTGTGTCGCATACAGCGCCAACAGGGAGGCCCAGGTTAGACCTCTTGAGGATGCTGTAAAACTATTGATTCCTTAGTTTCTTCCCCTTGGAACAATGAGCTATTACTAGACCTTTACTAGTAGATGACAAAACTAAGTGTGAGTTGGGAGAGCAGTTACAGACTGGAGCTCTGGAATTTGGGTTTGAATATCACTTGCACCTAGTACTTATGTAACTTTTAACAAGTTCTCTGTACCTCAGTTTCTCATCCACGAATGAGGGAAAATAGTAGTAATGCTGATCTTACAGGATTATTGTGAGGATTAAATGAGTTTAAGTGTATTAAATGCTTAGGAATGGATCTAGCTTATAGTAAGTACTTGATTGGTATTAAATGCATTAATCTTATGACTGTTACAGGTTGGGGGAGGAGTTTAAGTAAAATAGAACTATTCACAGCCATGAGGCTCACAGGCATGCCTGGTGTTGGTTGGTGAGCACTTGGGATGATAGAACAACATGTCTTAAGGAGTTAAATGTTGGGCACAGGAAGTGGGGTGCATCAAGAAGTGTGACAGGACCTCAGATCTAATACTTGGAAACAGGATGGTGCCTACTATAAGCTGCTCAGCCCAGACTGTTCTACCTGTTGCTCTAATGAGTGAAGGGAACAATAGCTCACCTCATTTGGGGGTGGGAGGAGGGGCAGGAGCAAGGGTGGTAATTGTGATACCTCTTCAGGATGGTGCTGGACCACACAACCTATCTGGACATTCTATGGGACTGCTGGTTACCCGATGCTGCCTTTTTGTACTTTCAAGCTTCTGTGTTTTGTTCACTCCACATTGTTGCAGGACTCACACCTGGTCTTCATGTTTTCCTTTTCAGTAGCATATTTTTTTTTTTTTTTTTTACATACAGCTGGGGTACAGGCTAGAGGTGTGGAGTGGTGAGAGGCTTCACCAGAGGCAGAGTGGGGAGCAGAACAGTCAGATCAGAAATACACTGCTGAGGGGAGCAGCGGGCAAGGCAGGAGAGGTCTGCCGCACCATGTGGGATTCTCCCCGGCCGGGCGTCGAACTCGCGTCGCCGCTGCCGACAGCTCCACAGCGCAGCGCTTAACCGCTGCGCCACCAGGGAGGCCCTTCAGTAGCATATTATAGATTTTTCTGCTGTGCAAAAGTAGAACATTTATAGTTGGTATAATTTGATAGGTTATTTTTGGGGTCTGGGAATGCTATTACCATTAAATTATATGGAAAAAAATTATTGCGTGTTCTCAGACCTAAAAAACGAAGATAGTAGATGGGAATGTTCTACTTTTGGGTAGCGGGGAAAACCAGTATCTCTCAAGGCAATAGTTCTAGAGTACTTCAGTAAGTTACATAATCAATTTCACACTCCCAAAAAAGAATCCCATAGTAAAAGGAAGTAGGTTACTTATTGTAGGACTTCTTTAAGCCTTTACTTGTGAAGACTTGTGAAATTTTCACATGTCAGAGAGACTGGTACGGGGGTTTTCAAACCTATTTGACCACAGAACTTTTTGAGAATTGTCCTGAATGTTCATGGGGTCTTCTCTGAGGAACAGTGCAGTGGGCTCTGGATTTGGGGATAAAGTGAAAATTTCTAAGGAAATATAGAGATTTTGGGGGGGTTATTAAACTGAATTTACTTTTTGAGCACCTGTAATGTACCAACAACTTTTAGGAACTTTATTAAATAAGTATTTGGCCCCATGAGAAGTTAACTAACAGCTCATACAGCTAGTAAAAGGTAGAGTTAAAATTCATCAAACCCTATTGGTTTGAATCTGCCAAATACCGTGCTGATAATATCCACCATTTTAGAAAGTTTTATTTGTAAGATCATTTTGAGACCTCTTTAGGATAGTCTCTCAGTTGAAGGTCAGTGACATTTTGCCCCTTTGTATTGGACAGGTGGTAGGGAATGGTCATTTAAGGGGCCTTTATAAATCTCAGGCAGAGGAGGAGAGGGAGTGGGAATTAAAGAAAAGGGAAGGGTAAAAGGAAGTGCTGTGAGATCAAAAAGAAGCTGATGATGGAACCACGGTGGTGGTACCCACACTGGAGGTGTTTTAGCCCACAGAGCTCCTGACTGTTCTTCATAAAGCCTATGGTTTTTATGTTATGAATAGTGTTAAAAAGACTGATATAACCTGAGGACTGAGATGCTTAGAACTAATGAGTCTGTCCAGAAACTCAAAGAATATCTAACTTCTTGCATTGATTTTGATTTGACTGTTAGTTCATAACTGCATGTTCAGAATCCAGCACAGATTTGATGTAGAACCAGTCAGTGAGGTTTTCCAAGTCCCAGCTTTGAGAACCCGGCCTGTTCTATTCTCTAGACTGACTGACTCTGTCTCCTTCCTTTCCCGCCCTTCTATTTCCTGCTTCTGGCTGTTCGTGGTTGAAAGGAGATGAACTAGGGAAAAGGAGCCAGAACACATAGCTGTAGTAAGGTTGGGCTTATCTTGGACTTTAGTATGTTCTGTTCCCCTCTTCTAGAGTTTGGATCAATGAAACTCGACTGCCCCACGTGTCTTAACTGCTCTGGTATATACACAAAAACAGGTAGTCTTCTGTGGGATTATTTTACTATCATTAGAATAGAAAAAATTTATGGTAACTAATGGTGAAGATTTCCCTTGGTGTTTTGCTTGTATTTCTGTGTCTGTTGGGTCTCAGAGCCAAAGAAAGAAAGAAAAAGTGGACCCAGTTCATACTATGTAGCATTTGGAAAAGAACTGAGCCAATTTCCTACCTTCCTGGTTGATGAGCTGCCAGTTTTTCTTTTTTAAGATTTATTTATTTAGGCGTTCAAGCTGGTGTGTAGGCCAGAGGTGTGGGGTGTTGAGAGGATTCACCAGAGACAGAGTAGGGAGCAGAACAGGCAGATTGACCGCAATACACCGCTGAGGAGAGCAGTGGGCTTGGGCGAAACAGGAGAGGTCTGCTGCGCCATGTGGGAAGCTCCCCGGCCGGGCATTGAACTCGTGCCACAGCTGCTCACAGCTCCACAGTGCTGCACCAACCTGTTGCTCCACCAGGGAGGCCCTCCTTAAATGGGAAGAGTATCTTGGAAATATTCAGAAGTGGTCAGAGCTGCTCTTTCCTTGTGAGCTTGTATCTCAGAACATAGTTTGTTGTTAATACTTTTTTTTGTAAGAACATATATCCAGTTGAAAGCCAGAGGGGAAAATATGTTTTCGTAAAACATGCTGCTTTTGCTCCTTGCTCACCAACCACACTCTGCATGCCTTTGTATCCCCAACTCTACTGTGAGCTGGAAAAGATTTTCATTTTACGTTTTCCCTTTATTTCAGAGTTAAATTCATTAATACTTATTGAGCACTTATGCCAACCATTGTCTCAAAATCGGGCCAGTAGTGAAACCCATTTAAGCTTGCAGCATCTTAGCATGAAACTTGGTAAACTCTAACAAAGGAAATTTTCTCCTAGGCTTCCCTGATGGCATGGGGCTTAGGTCTCAGTGCTATCACTGCCCTGGCCTGAGTTCCATCCCCTGCCTAGGAGCTAACCCACATATGGTGCAGCAGAACTTTAGTGTCTCACCGGCTGCTCCCCTTAGCGCAGTGTATTTCAGTAAATCTGCCTCTTCTGCTCCCCACTCTGTCTCTGGTGAATCCTGTCACCCCCCACACCTCTGGCCTATACCCAAGTTCTTCTATGCATAAATAAATCTATCTTTTTAAAAAAGGGAGGGGGGGAAACAACTTTTCTCCTCAGTCTGTCATCAGGATTATTTTCTAATTCATAATTGCTCTGCTAGTATGAGGGTTCTCCCTACCACTCTGCCCCAAAGGCTTTTTTGACTAGAGAGTATTTTTACTTTTACTTATTTATTTATGTGGTAGAAGAACTAGGGTGTAGGCAGAGGTGGAGGGGTGGGGGAGGTAAGAAGATTCACCAGAGACACAGTGGGAAGCAAAACAGGCGGGTTTACTGAAATACACTGATGAGGGGAGGAGTGGGCGAGATGGGAGGTCTGCTGCTCCATGTGTGGCTTAGCCCCCTAGCTGGGGTTGAACTCAGGCCATAGCGGTGAGGTGGATAGTGCTGAGACTTAACTCCTAGGCCACCAGGGAGGCCCCTGACTAGACAGTATGAAGCAGGTTTCCTTGGAGCTCACGTTGACCTTGTCTTAACATAGTTCAGCAGACGTGAGAGATCGCTGAAATAACAGTGGTGATTGGTAAGCCACATGCTTTATTACCTATGAAAATAATTCCGTTTGTGACCCACTTTAGTGAAGAGAAACTCTAGAATTATAGCACCACCATGCTCAATCCTGCATTAAGAACTATCGAGGTCATTTCTGCTGGTGTCTGATGAGTGTTTGCCATAAATGGACAGTCCTGGTTCTGGGCATCTATTTAAGCATCTTGTGTTGGAGAGCATTACTGAGCGAGCATTACTGAGTATGAGCTATTATCTTGTTTTAGTGTACAGCCATGAATTCCACAGGTGGACTTTTTGTAATGTAAGAAATTTGCAGCTGTTCTTTAAATAGTTATTGGTCTCATTCATTTGGGAGAAAAAAGAAGGCACTCATCAGTACTCATTCTATATTGAGGACTTTCAGTTAATTTCCAAAGTTTATCTTTTCAGTGCTCCCCAGTAGTGAATTTTAAATGTACTTTTCCTGCTCATTTTGGAAGAAGTGTTTTCTAACATTGAATAAAATAATTCCGTCTTGTTTTTCAGAATGCCAAATTAATTTAGACACATGGGCTTCCACAGTGTTACTGTTGCCCAGCATTAATCACTATAACTTTCTTTTTTTTTTAAAGATTGATTTATTGGGCCTCCCTGGTGGTGCAATGGGTTAAGTGAAACACCATGAAGCTGTCAAGAGCCACTGCAGCGCAAGTTCGATACTGGGCCAGGGAGATTCCCACATGGCTCAGCAGACCTCTCCTGCCTTGCCCACTGCTTCCCTCAGCAGTGTATTTCATTCTGTGTGCCTGTTCTGCTCCCTGCTCTCTCTCTCGTGAATCCTCTCACCACCCCACACCTCTGGCCTGCACCCCAGCTTGTATGCATAGATAGATAAATCTTAAAAAAAAAATAATAATGAAATATTTACTTATTTATGGGGCCTCCCTGGTGGCACAACAGGTTAAGTCTCAGCACTATGAAGCTATCCAGAGCCATGTAGCACGAGTTCATTCCCACATGACGCAGGAGACCTCTCCTGCCTTGCCCGCTGCTCCCCTGAGCAGTGTATTTCAGTCGATCTGCCTGTTCTGCTCCCCGCTCTGTCTCTGATGAATCCTCTCACCACCTGGCACCTCTGGCCTACACCCTAGCTCGTATATGCATAAATAAATAAATCTTTAAAAAATGTGTTTATTTATGTATACAAGCTGGGGTGTAGGCCAGAGGTGTGTGGGGGAGGGTGAGAGGATTCACCAGAGACAGAGCAGGGAGCACAGGAACACAACAGGTGGATCTACCAAAATACACTGCTGAGGGGAGCAGCAGGTGAGACAGGAGGGGTCGGCTGTGCCATGTGGGAATCTCCCTGGCCGGGTATTGAACTAGTGCTGCAGTGGATCTGGATAGCTTCATGGTGTTGCACTTAAACCGTTTGTTGTGGGAGGTCCCCAACTTTCTTTTTTATTTATTTGTTTATTTTTTTTTTTAAGATTTATTTATTTATGCATACAAGCTGGGGTACAGGCCAGAGGCGTGGGGCGGCGAGAGGGTTCACCAGAGACAGAGTGGGGAGCAGAACAGGCAGATCAGAAATACACTGCTGAGGGGAGCAGCGGGCGAGGCAGGAGAGGTCTGCCGCACCATGTGGGATTCCCCCCAGCCGGGCGTCGAACTCTCAGCGCACTGCCGACAGCTCCACAGCGAAGCGCTTAACGGCTGCACCACCAGGGAGGCCCAACTTTCTTTTTTTTTAAAGATTTATTCAGACGAGCTGGGGTGCAGGCCAGAGGTGTGGGGGGGTGAGAAGATTCACCAGAGACAGAGTGGGGAGCAAAACAGGCAGATCTAAACTGAAATACACTGCTGAGGGGAGCAGCAGGTGAGGCAGGAGAGGTCTGCTGCGCCGCATTGGTCAGCTTCCTGGCTGGGGAGCGAACTTGTGCTGCAGTGGCTGTGGATAGCTTCATAGTGCTGAGACCCCACCCCGTGTGCCATCAGGGAGGCCCTAATCACAATAACTTTTTGGTGGATGGGCCAGTGTTGACAGGAGTGGAGAAGCTAGATTATAGAATTGAACAAGTGATTTTCACAGAAGAAGTACAAATAGTTAATATAAACATGAAAAGCATAGGACAGTCCTTGAAAGAGATAACAGTTCTTATTAAGTTGGAAATGATTTTTTAAATGCTGTTTTGGCAAGGATGTGGGGAAAGTGGAAATTCATAAACTACTGTTGGGAGTGTAAAATTGCACAAACTTTTTGCAAGGCAATTTGGCAACATAAACCTTAATGTTCCTACCATTTAGTCCAGTAGTTACATTTCAAGGAGTTTATCCAAGGACGTAATTTAAAAAAATGCTCATTAACAGATAGGAACAAAAACACTCATAACATCATTTGCTCTAGTAAAAAGTTGGTAATATTTTATAACCATTAAAAGTCATGTCCTTGAAGAGTATGAGGAAGTTTTTATTAATAAGTAGTGTGTATATAGACACACATGTACTATGTATTTACATGTATAAAAGTAGATGTCTGGGAGGGGTTGTTATTTTTCATCCTAGAGGCTATAACTTAAAATGCTTGGAGTATCCTGTGCAAAGGTTATGAGTGATTAAAAAACAAATATCCTCCACAAAGAACAGAGCTCTTTATTACTCTACCAGAAAGCCAAAAGATGAAAAAATCCAGTAAGGTGATGTTTTGGGTGTCTAGCAGAGTGCAAGTTAAAGGTTTGTATTTTTCATTAGACATTTTATTTCTTAGTTGAACTGATATATATTCATTTATTGTCCTTGAATTCTGGAATCTCAGACGAGAGAGGGAATAGATTCTGAGGGATGCCCTGGGTCTAGGGCCACATGCATCTTTGCTCAAGTGAATTTTAAGCATTCCTAATATGTCCTTTCTCTTGGACCATCAGTGTGCCATCAGAGGTTGAGTATTTTAACACCCCCTTATTTTCCCAAGCTTCCTTGTTTACCTTTTTTTCATGACCTGTTTCCTTCTTAGGGAATAATCCAGTTTACATGTTTTATTTAAGTAATGGTTTTAGGAATATATTTTTAAGCTGTTAGCATCTTAGTTTCTCTCTTCAGGAGCCTTGATTCCTTTACTTAATTAAACTTTTTATGGCTGTCAAATCAAATTTACATCAGTAAATATAGATGAAAAAGATAGTCTTAAGATATAGATTAAAAAGATAGTCTCTGGGCCTCCCTGGTGGCACAGCGGGTTAAGCGCAGCACTGTGGAGCTGTCGGCGGCTGCGAGTTCAATGCCTGGCCAGGGAGAGTCCCACATGGCTCAGCAGACCTCTCCTGCCTCACTCGCTGCTCCCCTCAGCAGTGTATTTCGGTCCATCTGCCTGTTCTGCTCCCCACTCTGTCTCTGGTGAACTCTCTCACCGCCCCACACGTCTGGCCTGCACCCCAGCTTGTATGCAAAAATAAATCTTTGAAAAAAATTTTTATTCTTAGGAATTGTAATTTCTAGGTGTCAAGAGGAGTGTATGAGCCTAGGTAGATACTAAATTCGTCCCACCTCTTGGAAGAGCTGCTGGGACCTTTGAAAATTTGCATTTACTAAAGGCGAAGACTGCAACTTCAACTTGAGCTACTCTGTAAATGGGATAGCAACAGAACATTTTGGGAGAAAAAGAAGTTTCCATGTTGCGCTGTCGTTGATCCAGTGTGAAAGCACATCCTGACTGGCCTGGTCTGTCATGGCCAATCATGGTTTCTTCTCTGCTGCAGGTGGTGATGGGCATCCTTCTTCAAGGGAATGTTTCAGTTACGAAGTTTGATTCCAGTTGATTTTGAGGAGAAGGGGTAATTTTTTTCTAGACAGTGTTTGGGTTTTTTCCCTAATGGAATATTGGCTAGAAGTATGGGAAGTGCTTAAAATTTGCATTTTTGTCTCTGGTATAATACATCTTTAAGTAACACCCTGCTCTGTTTTTTTCCAGGGGTGAGCCCCTCCAGACTCCGAATAGGAGATCAAGAGTTTGATTCATTACCTGCTTTACTGGAATTCTACAAAATACATTATTTGGACACTACAACGTTGATAGAACCAGTTTCCAGATCCAGGCAGGGTAGTGGAGTGATTCTCAGGCCAGAGGAGGCAGAGTATGTACGAGCCCTCTTTGACTTTAATGGGAATGATGAAGAAGATCTTCCCTTTAAGAAAGGAGACATCCTGAGAATCCGGGATAAGCCTGAAGAGCAGTGGTGGAATGCGGAGGACAGCGAAGGCAAGAGGGGGATGATTCCAGTCCCTTACGTGGAGAAGTATAGACCTGCCTCCGCCTCAGTATCGGCTCTGATTGGAGGTAACCAGGAGGGTTCCCACCCACAGCCACTGGGTGGGCCGGAGCCTGGGCCCTATGCCCAACCCAGCGTCAACACTCCGCTCCCTAACCTCCAGAATGGGCCCATTTATGCCAGGGTAATCCAGAAGCGAGTCCCTAATGCCTACGACAAGACAGCCTTGGCTTTGGAGGTACATAATGTGTAAAATGTAGAAAGAAGACATCTGCTACAGGGTCTCCCTTTCAGACCTCTTAGAGCTTTGTAGGAATGCTGACTATCAGCACCAGCATTGTGATGATGTTATAGATGTCAAACTATTAATTACTGATTTTGGCATTTTATATTGGGTTTTCTCTTTCATATAGAAAACCTGTTTTGGAATGAGTACGCTTAAAACTGTAACCGAATGTTCTGATTGATTTACTAAACACACTCTGACTACTAAATAACACCACCTGAATTCATAGGAATTAACCTAAAATATTTTTCTCATCTACATTCTAATCTGTTTCTTTCTGTTTGTCATTGTCTAAGATGTGGAATAAGATGGCCTCACACAGATTTGAGTTAGTGGTCTTATCACAGGCGTAAATGAATACGTATCCAAAAGTATTAAATTGAAGGAGTGACCAGTTTACTTAGGCTTTGTTTTTTAATGCATTTTATAGACAAAAAACAAGTTCCTCCTGAGGAATAAAAAAGTTTTTTGCCTTTTAATGATAAAAAGTTATCCTTGCTAACCCATCTCTACTATTGCATTGGCCTACTATTGCATTGTATTTCTTCCTCCTTTAGAACTCACAGCCTTGCTTACTCTCTCTCTCCCTCCCTCCCTTCCCGAGTTACACACAGCAAAAGGTTGAGCATCAAAGCTAGTAATGGGGACCTCCCTGGTGGCGCAAGGGGTTAAGTTTCAGACTATGAAGCTGTCGCAGCCACTGCAGCGTGAGTTTGAGTTTGATCACTGCCGGGGAGCTTCCCACATGGTGCAGCAGACTTCTCCTGTCTCGCCCCTCTGCTCCCCTCAGCAGTGTATTTCAATCTGCCTGTTCTGCTCCCCACTCTCTGTGGTGAATCCTCTCACCACCCCCATGCCTCTGGCTTACACCCTAGCTCTTGTCTGCATAAATAAATAAATCTTTTAAAAAAATGCTAGTAATGCAGTGCCTGCTGTCCCATCTTTTAGAGCCTACCAATACCGTAACTTGAATGTAAGCAAGTAGCTAACTTTCATAAGCACAGGCTGAAGTTATGTGAGTTCAGATTAGCAGAGAAGGGACAGAAGCATATTCTTACAAACTGAAATCTCCAAATTTTTGGTTCTTTGGATCTTATTCATACCATTGAGGAGTAGAAGCTACCTTCTATCTAAGTAGGATTGTTAGAATAGTTAGAATTCATCTGAACTATTCTCTGATATTACTAGATTTGAAAATTTTCTTTTACATTCTGGATAATGAATTCAAAGGAGGATTAGTTCAATCTGATTTGAGAAATGTGTGTTTTTAAGTGTATATTTTCTTGACATTGCTACTTGAAAGTATCTTTCTGCTTTGATGAGAAAAGTTTGCTGTCTAGGTCATAATGCTTTTTCCACTTAGAGTTTGGAGGCTATGGAAAGCAAGTTTCTAGCCTCGTGTGTTAAAATTCATATGATGGTTACATTCAGCGTGGTGCTATACACATTAGAGATGTGACTTGACATTTATTGCAGACTTTGTTAGCACTGGGCTAACAAAGCATAACAAAGCACTGGCCTAACATAGCATTCATGCCAGCTAACACACAAGAGAGAATAGTTACATTAATTTTGCTTCCATTTGCATTTCTTTTCTCAGAGATTGTTTTTGATGATGTCTGCCTTAACTAGAGGCTATAATGCTGCTCTCTTGACTGTGAAACATAAATTTTGTGAAATAAAGACTGAAGTAGAAACTAGTTTATGATTTCAGTAAGTTTCTTTTTTGTTTGACTATATCTGGTTTTGAGCCAAATTTATTGCTGAAGATGGCCTCTTTCAATTCAGAGCAAATCCTCAAGCAATAGCTTTAAAAAATTTTACATTCTTTTTAAATATGGTGTTCATTTAATAGAATCATAGATTGCTAGAGCTGGAAAGGACTCCTAACAATCCTTAATTATTAGTGAATTAAGCTCATGTTTAGATAAATTGAATGGGTTACTCAAACTAGTTGGAGGTGTCAGTATGACAAACCCAGATCTACCGTGGTGACTTTTCTGCCATACCCAGATTTAATCTGTGATTCTATTTATTTATTTATTTATTTATTTATTTATTTATTTATTTATTTATTTATTTTACAACAGTGCGCCTACCCTCCTAAATGCAGATTTTATGTGGTTTCATTGATAGCATGTGGTCAGTTGACTGTATACAGGGAGGCACAGTTCTTTCTTATCTCTGGTTTTCATAGGAACTGATGCCTAGCCCCTGTTGAGATGAGGCTGGGAGATAAGATTAGAAGATGCTGACTTTCTGGTAAGAAAAGCATTCTTTACCCTATTTGACCTTGACCCACTGTAAATCTGGATCTGTAGATCAGGTGGTTGCATTTTAGTGGAGTTTTTTTTTACACTTAAGTTGAAATTGATCAGTTAGAATCATTTCATTTCAGATTGGGTAGGAACCTGGATGTCATATAGTAGATTAGCAGTCTTCAAACTGCTTCTCTGTCCTGAGTTCCTGGGAGGTGTCTAGGAGGCAGGGAAGCTGAGGATGCAAGGCTCCGAGTTTCCCTTTTGCTTCAACCAAAGCAATTCTGTTTTTAACTTATATTTTGGAGTTTCTGTAAGATTCTCTTTGTACCTAAGATTTTCTTCAGTACCTAAAATTATTATAAATATATATATATATTTAAGATTTATTTTATTTATACATACAAGCTGGGGTACAGGCCAGAGGTGTGGGGCGGCGAGAGGGTTCACCAGAGACAGAGTGGGGAGCAGAACAGGCAGATCAGAAATACACTGCTGAAGGGAGCAGCGGGCAAGGCAGGAGAGGTCTGCCACACCGTGTGGGAATCTCCCTGGCTGGGTGTCAAACTCGCGTCGCCGCTGCCGACAGCTCCACAGCGCAGCACTTAACCACTGTACCACTGGGGAGGCCCTATTATAAATATATATATATATATATATATATATATATATATATATATATATTTTTTTTTTTTTTAAGATTTTTATTTTTATTTTATTATTATTTTTTTTTATTTATACATACAAGCTGGGGTACAGGCCAGAGGCGTGGGGCGGCGAGAGGGTTCACCAGAGCCAGAGCGGGGAGCAGAACAGGCAGATCAGAAATACACTGCTGAGGGGAGCAGCGGGCGAGGCAGGAGAGGTCTGCCGCGCCATGTGGGATTCTCCCTGGCCGGGCGTCGAACTCGCATCGCCGCTGCCGACAGCTCCACAGCGCAGCGCTTAACCGCTGCGCCACCAGGGAGGCCCCCTATAAATATATTTTTAAGATGAATTTATTTAAGCATACAAGCTGGGGTGTAGGCCAGAGGTGTGGGGGGAGGTGGAAGGATTCATCAGAAACAGAGTGGGGAGCAGAACAGTCAGATCAACTGAAATACACTGCTCAGTGCTGGGGGGAGCAGCAGTCAAGACAGGAGAGATCTGCTGCGCCATGTGGGAAGCTCCCTGGCTGGGTATCAAACTCATGCTGCAGTGGCTCTGGATAGCTTCATAGTGCTGCGACTTAATGCATTGTGCAACCAGGGAGGCCCACTAAAATTATTCATGTAATATTTAAGAAAAGCACCTGTCGTTAACTTCATGTGATGTGTTTTACTGTAATCAAAGTCACTCACTAGAACATTAGTTATTAGATATTTTCTCTTTCCCACCTATCAGATTTCTCTAGTACAGATAAGACTGTGGAAAGAAGGAATTAATTCTAGGTAACAATCAAGGTAGGGATATTTCACTGCCCACTATGGTTTTATAGGTCAATCAGCCTATTCTGGGGGACTGTAACTGAATAAGACACCATCTGTTTCTTCCTGAATCCCCTGGTAAAGGCAGATTTTAAACAAATGCAGATATGCTGAGTGTTTTGAAGGGGAAATATTGAAAATTATATGAGAGCAGTTTAGAGGTGACTTTCAATTTTTTTTTTAGAGATTTATTTATTTATGCATACAAGCTGGGGTACAGGCCAGAGGTGTGGAGTGGTGAGAGGCTTCACCAGAGACAGAGCGGGGAGCAGAACAGGCAGATCAGAAATACACTGCTGAGGGGAGCAGTGGGTGAGGCAGGAGAGGTCCGCCGCACCATGTGGGATTCTCCCCGGCTGGGTGTCGAACTCACATCGCTGCTGCCGACAGCTCCACAGTGCAGTGCTTAACCGCTGTGCCACCAGGGAGGCCCGTATTTTAATCTTACATAATTGTAGTTATTTAACTAATGAGATGCATGCATACCTCTGCTATTAGAGTCCACAGAGTTTCTGAAACCTTGGGACATCTTGACCACCAGCACCCTCATCTTACTCTGCACTTATTTTTATAAGGTATTTGTTTTCTAATAGTAACTGCCAAAACACAGCTTTGCAAAGATAAGAGGTCTGTCTTTGAAAGGAATGAGGTATGATCTGATGTTGAAATTGTCAACTGCCTTGCGCGAGTAGTTCACATGGCATAACAGTTGTCACATATTGCTGTGTTTCCCTCAGAATTTTAAAATATCACACACCTGAGTTTGTTGCAATACCTGTGACAATATAGTTAGGGAACCTCAGGTCTAGTTTAGTGTATTAGTCTTTGAAAATCTGTGTTCAACTAAAATGTACCTACTATATGGGGTCACCTCTCTACCACCTCTCAACAAAAGGATGGGGAGCTAAATTTCAGGCATTATCAATTGTTTAGCTGGAGGAGATCTTTTTTTTTTTAATTGAGGTAATTGGTTTACAACCCTAGGTTTCATTGTATAGCTCCTCACCTCAACAGCTGTCTATATCACTCCACACCCACCACCAAATGTCCAGTCATCATCCACCACCAACCAGTCGTCTCTATCTGTTCTTTTCCCTACCCGCTTCCTCTCTTGTAAGAATCTGTTGTCAGAGTCTGTGTTTTGTATTAAAGATTTTATTTATGCATACAAGAACTGGGGTGCAGGCCAGAGGTGTGGGGTGGTGAGAGGATTCACCAGAGATAGAGTGGGGAGCAGAACAGGCAGATCTACTGAAATAAACTGCCGAGGGGAGCAGTAGGCGCAGGAAGAGAGATCTGCTGGGCCATGTGGGAATCTCCCTGGCCGGGGATCGAACTTTGTGCTGCAGTGGCTATGGATAGTTCATAGTGCTGATACAACCCATTGTGCCACCAGGGAGGCCCTGTTTTGTTTGTTCTTTTCTTTATATTCCACAAATGAATGAACTCATAAAATATTTGTCTTTCTGGAAGATCTTTTCTCACTTCAACCAGGATGCTTTATCTTTTTACTTAGAAGCCTACCAGTTAAATCTCAGTCTACTAATATGACCTTTCCAGTTCAGTCCATCCCTGAGTCAAGTGAATTGTTTAGGCTGAATTATCCTCACTGTTTCACTTGATTTAAAATGATATAGATGGGCCCTAGATAATACTTATTCCCTGGATTTTTTACTTTTTCTCTAAAGGGCTTTATGAGCCATGTGTAGCAAGAAAGCAATCATAGACAAAACAACCAATGAACTTGCTGTTTTCCAGTAACATTATTTACAAAAACAGGCAGCAAGCTAGATTCGGTTCATGGGCTATAGTTTGCTGGCCCCTATCTTAGGTTACTGTAATTTTCTTAATTTTTTTTTCTCCTTCAGCCAAATTGAAGTATTTCCTAAATGTGTTCTTGGTGTTTGAAAAGTTGAAGAGAGGGCTTCTGTACTCTGTCTCCTTACTTGCTTTTCCATAGCTTTATCAGTATGAATTTGTCTATGTTCCCTGCCCTGAGTTCACTGGAATCCTGCAGCAAGTTTGGATCAAAGGAACACTGGCATGCTGATGCCTTTCCTGTTAGATAGTAGGGGCAGAAACTAGAACCTGCGTTAGACCAGCAAAGGAGGTCACACACCCCTACCACTCCTCTCCATGTCTCCTGTTTAGGGAATAACAAAAATTAATCCTATTTGGGTTCTATTTGAGTTCCAGTATCTTTCTCATCACTGGAACTCATTGGTAAAGATCAACTAGATAATCTGGGACTGATTAAAGATTTGACTACATCACTGAGGATTGTGATTGACCTTGAGAATTACACAGAACTAGGGAAGAATCCATTGTTCATTGAGTTCCTTGGGAGTGAAGAAACTGAAGTAGCCACATTCATTCCCCTTTCCAGATGACTCCATGATTTACCTGCAGGCTTGCTCGTAAGGATGGGTATAGGATCGAGAGGTGTGGAACTGACTGACACTAAAACAGTACCTCTGTAGTGAAAGAATCATCACTGACTCTCGTGTACAAGGTGTTAATGAGCTCTGCTTCTTAAAAAGAATGGTTAACCACCTTCTGGTGCTTCAAGTCCTTTTTAAGTTTTTCTTGTTCATGGCATCGCAAATTAAGATTTCCCCCTCCGCTTGAATTTTTAATATATATATATTTTTTTTTTAAGATTGATTTATTTATACATACAGCTGGGGTACAGGCCAGAGGTGTGGAGTGGTAAGAGGCTTCACCAGAGACAGAGTGGGGAGCAGAACAGGCAGATCAGAAATACACTGCTGAGGGGAGCAGCGGGTGAGGCAGGAGAGGTCTGCCGCACCATGTGGGATTCTCCCCGGCTGGGCGTCGAACTCACATCGCTGCTGCCGACAGCTCCACAGCCCAGCGCTCAACCACTGCGCCACCAGGGAGGCCCTCCGCTTGAATTTTTAAAGATTTATTTTTTTTATTTATACACAGAAGCTGGGGTGCAGGCCAGAGGCGTGGGGTGGCGAGAGCGCTCACCAGAGACAGAGCGGGCAGCAGAACAGGCAGATCAGAAATACACTGCTGAGGGGAGCAGCGGGTGAGGCAGGAGAGGTCTGCCGCGCCATGTGGGATTCTCCCCGGCTGGGTGTTGAACTGGCATCGCTGCTGCCGACAGCTCCACAGCGCAGTGCTTAACCACTGCGCCACCAGGGAGGCCCCGCTTGAATTTTTAAATCAGTGGTGTTAGAACTGTTGTTACTACTATGCTCACTGATTAGTACATTCCTTTGTATCTTAAAGCTGTAATATTTGGGGGTGGGGGCAAGTATAGGTTTTGCTTTCTTTGTCTTTGAAGTATACCAAGCTTCAAAAACATATACATTCCCCTCACCCTCCTGGGCTGTCCTTTGGGAAACTAAGCTTTAGTGAACTGTTGCATGACAGGTGAAAAGGGGCGTGAATTCCACTGCTGTTTCTGACTTGGAGAAAGAACTATGCTTATTGGAGCACCATGTTCCTATACTGTCCTGTCCCCTCTTACATTCCTCCCATCCCCACAACCCCAGACTTGACAGTCACCCTTTCTACCATATTTTTAAAAGTCTGGGAACTTTTGTGGTCTCCAGAGATAGTCATACTGCCTTTGGGACTTGTCTACTCTTCTTTTTTAAAAAAATACATATATTTTAAAATATTTTTATTTATGCATACAAGAACTGGGGTGCAGGCCACAAGTGCAGGGGTTTGGGGTGAGAGGATTCGCTAGAGACAGAGTGGGGAGCAGAACAGGCAAATTGACTGAAATACACTGCTGAGGGGAGCAGCGCATGATACAGGAGAGGTCTGCTGTGCCATGTGGGTCAGCTCCCTGGCTAGGATTAAACTCACACCTCAGTGGATGGTGATAGCTTGATAGAGCTGAGACTCTAACCCCTGCACCACCTGGAGGTCCCAGACTTGATTACCCTTGACCCTGGGAGTCCCCATATGCTATATTTCAGAAGAGAGATTCAATAGGGTACAAAGGGTTATTTTAATAAAGTCTTCCTTGAGATATGTGTATTTCGAGGCTATTTGGACAGATTAATAAGCCCAATCGACTGCTTACAGCTGTTCTCATTTATCCATTTAAAATCAGAATTAGGGCCTCCCTGGTGGCGCAGTGGTTAAGCACTGCGCTGTGGAGCTGTTGGCAGCAGCGACTCGAGTTCGATGCCCCGCCGGGGAGATTCCCATGTGGTGTGGCAGACCTCTCCTGCCTCAACCGCTGCTCCCTTCAGCAGTGTATTTCTATCGATCTGCCTGTTCTGCTCCCCGCTCTGTCTCTGGCAAACCCTCTCAATGCCCCATGCCTCTGGCCTGCACCCCAGCTTGTATGCAAAAATTAAATCTTTTTAAAAAATTAATTTAAAAAAATCAGAATTCTGAGTCATGACATAACCTTTCTTTCACCCACTGATGTTTGAACCTCTCTGCCAAAATTTAATCAACTGTGAAAAAGACTTGAATTCCAGAATACAGTATGGTATTCCTGAGCCTTTCTCTGTAGGATAGACCCAAGAGAGTTTGTACATCAGCATTCCTCTGATGTTGTGCAAAGGTCTAGTTTGCACATAATTCCTGCCCCCAGAAACATCTTGCTTTATAGAACTTCATGTCTCCCTTCAAACTAAAAAAAGAAAGTTCTGAAGGCAGATGAGGTTTTGCCCTGCTCGTGGAGAAGCTAATTCTGTGGTGCTGATAACAGTGAGGGACTGAGCTCATCCACATCTCAACTTACCTTTCAGTTAGAGCTCTTTTGGATGTGATTTGAAAGTATACTTTAAATGCTTAAGAGAGATGCTTTTTTGAATGCTTTTTAAGAGAAAAGAGAGGTGTTATAACCTAGATTTTGGTGTTAAGTAGAATGGTGGATGTATCTTGAAGAACCATATTATACAGAACATATAGCTGGATAAAATAGAACCAACATCCTTTTCATCTTTTATCTAGATAGGAAATAATTTCTAAAATGTACTAATTCTAGTATACAGCTTGATGACTTTACTTTGTCACCCATAGGAAAGTATGGAACATCTCTCCCTCCAGATTATTCCCTCTGTTTGTCCTTTGTGTGCATTTTCTTTTTTTTTTTTTTTTAAGATTTATTTTTGCACACAAGCTGGGGTGCAGGCCAGAGGTGTGAAGTGGTGAGAGAGTTGACCAGAGACAGCAGGGAGCAGAACAGACAGATCGACCGAAATACACTGCTGAGGGGAGCAGTGGGCAAAGCAGGAGAGGTCTGCTACGCCATGTGGGAATCTCCCCAGCTGGCATTGAACTCACGCTGCAACTGCTGACAGCTCCACAGCGCTGCGTTTAACCCATTGCACCACCAGGAATGCTCTCTGAGCATTTCCAACATCAGTTAAATGATGGGTTTAGATATGATGGCTACTGGGGATGTTAGCTGGGATATGGTAGACCAACTTCAGAAAAGGCTCCTTTGAGGGAGACTCACACATGAGTGGCAATTTAGAATTTTGAGATGAGCATATATAGCCCCTGAAACTTTTCTTTTTTGCAGTTGAACACTTGGCTCTGATCCACTACCAGAATAACACAGTATGATATGAATGTTGTAACAGACAGTATAAATAAGTTCTAAAAACAGAGGGAGAAAAGTGCTGCACAGGTGAGAAGCAGGAATATTGACCGAGGAATAGTCAAATGTTATGGAGTTAGTGAGCTAAACTTCTTGGAACATTGCAAAATGTATAAAAGATAAAGTGTGAGAACTAGAGGGCCTCCCTGGTGGCGCAACGGGTTAAGTGCAGCACTATGAAGCTATCCAGAGCCACTGCAGCATGAGTTAGATCCCCGGCCAACGAGCTTCCCACATGGCACAGCAAACCTCTCCTGCCTCACCTGCTGCTCCCCTCAGCAGTGTATTTTGGTCGATCTGCCTGTTCTGCTCCCGACTCTGTCTCTGGTGAACCCACTCACCTCCCCACACCTCTGGTCTGCACCCCAGCTTGTATGCATAAATAAATCTTAAAAAAAAAAAGAAACAACCTTGATGCCAGTAGCCGAGGGACTGTAACTGTTTACAGGGAAGGGCATACGATATTATCCTCTGTCTCTCACACTATTGACCTTCATCAGTAAATATTAGCAGACTGAGCTGTTGCTTTTTCTTACCCTTGAATCTTATCCATTGTCTGGCTCATTATTCCTTGGTTTCTCTCCTACTTTTCTCAGCCTTTTTATGACTCCACAACCACTTTAGGCCTCTGTGGTTTTCAGATAGGTCTTTAGGAAAGTACAGATAGTTCGATAGCCAAGGTGTGTCCTCTGTTAGTTAATGAAGCTGGTTTTATTTTTTTTATTTTTTCATTTTTTTAAAAAAAGATTTATTTGGGGGCCTCCCCGGTGGCGCAGTGGTTGAGCGCTGTGCTGTGGAGCTGTCGGCCGAAAGCAATCCCGGTTCGATGCCCCGCAGGGGAGAATCCCACATGGTGCGGGGGACCTCTCCTGCCTTGCCCGCTGCTCTCCTCAGCAGCGTATTTCTGATCTGCCTGTTCTGCTCCCCACTCTGTCTCTGGTGAATCCTCTCGCCGCCCTGCGCCTCTGACCTGTACCCCAGCTTGTATACATAAATAAATAAAATTCTAAAAAAAAAAAAAGAATATGAAGGATGGAAATTGTTTTAAAAAAAAAGATTTATTTATTGGCTTCCCTGGTGGTGCAGCGGTTAAGCGCTGCGCTGTGGAGCTGTCGGCAGCAGCGATGCAAGTTCGACGCCCGGCCGGGGAGATTCCCACATGGCGCGGCAGACCTCTCCTGCCTCGCCCACTGCTCCCCACTCTTTATCTGGTGAACCCTCTCGCCGCCCCACACCTCTGGCCTGTACCCCAGCTTGTATGCATAAATAAATAAATCTAAAAGAGAAAGAGTGGGGAGCAGAACAGGCAGATTGACGGAAGTACATTGCTGAGGGGAGCAGTGGGCAAGGCAGGAGAGGTCTGCCGCGCCATGTGGGAATCTCCCCGGATGGACGTCGAACTCATGTCACTGCTGCTGACAGCTCCACAGCGCAGCGCTTAACCGCTGTGCCACCAGGGAGACCCCCTATTTTTTCATTTTTTAAAAAAGATTTATTTAGGCATATAAGATCTGGGGTGTAGGCCAGAGGTGGGGGGGCGGTGAGAGGATTCACCAGAGACAGAGAGGGGAGCAGAACAGGCAGATCGACTGAAGTACACTGCTGAGGGGAGCAGTGGGCGAGACGAGAGGTTTGCAGCGCCATGTGGGAATCTCCCTGGCCAGGGATTGAACTCATGTTGCAGTGGCTCTGGATACCTTCATAGGACTGTGCTTAACCCATTGCGCCACCAGGGAGGCCCCCTTGAGTTGGGTTTAGCCAGTAGTTGTCCTATAGACTCTTAGGCATCTCCTAGGGTCCTAGGAACATAATCAGAATGCTCCTGGAATAGTAGAATAGTTCTTCTATGGCACAAATAAATTTAAAATAAAACACCCTCTAATTTTTTTGAAAGATATATATTTTTAAAGATTTATTTATTTATCCATATAAGAGCTGGGGTGTGGACCAGAGGTATGTGGGATGAGAGGATTCACCAGAGACAGAGTGGGGAACAGAACAGGTGGATCTACTGAAATACACTGTTGAGAAGAGCAGTGGGTAAGAGAGGAGAGGTCTGCTGTGTCATGTAGGTTAGCTCTGTGGCCGGGGATCGAACTTGTGCTGCAGTGGCTGCTGACAGCTTCATTGACTGGGTCTTAACCCCTTGTGCCACCGGCGAGGCCTCCCTCTATAATATTGATGGAAGTTTAATAAATAAGTAGTTAGTAAAATAAATGAACGGGTATACTTAGAAACCTCTATATGCTCAAAACTCAGGTGTTAATAGTTAAGATAGTTCAGTGATGTTTAGAGCCTTATCTCACTATAGTTCAGTGTTTTAATGTAGTATGAATGCATTGCTTATCTGGCCTTAAGTTTCATGGCAGGGTGGAGATCTACACTGTCAAACTTATATGTATTTGATATTTAAACAGTAAGCTTTTTAGAACTAAAGCAAAAATATGATGTCCCCTTATTATTAATGAATAGGTATCAGTAGCTTTGAGGGAACAAGAGCTGTCAGTACATGAAGGGGATTGACAGGCAGTGACCTGCCAAATTGATCTTACTGCGGAAGGTCAACTTTGCAGGGAGTTGATGGAATTTGGAATTCTGGCCTATATCTGCCTAGGTATAAAGCCTTTTCTTAGTAGGAGGAAGAGTGGACTAGGGGATTATGCTGCTGCTTTATTTCAGTGAGGGGAGCACATACTTGCTTTTTACCCTAGGCCAGAGCCTGTGAGGCGGGAAGTTACATTTCATAGTTCCAAAAAAAAAAAAAAAAGGAATTGTAGCTCACTCTAGTTGGGATTACTCATAACAATTTACACTGAAATTTCTAAAAAGTATCATTTTCCAGGATCCTTTCTATGTTTTATACTGTTTTCTGCACTGCTTAAATCACTTCTTCCTTCTGCCTGCATTAACCACAAATAATCAGTCTGGGGGCTGGAGCTTGGCGGGCATCAAATATCCATTTCTGTAACATCAGCCCTAGAGCAATCAGGTGAGCAGGGTATGCCTAACTAGAGAATGGAGTTTTTCAGCTTGCTTTCAAAACTGGAAATAAAGTGCTCTCCTTATTCTCCTCCTGCAGGTCGGTGAGCTGGTAAAGGTTACGAAGATTAATGTGAGTGGTCAGTGGGAAGGGGAGTGTAATGGCAAACGAGGTCACTTCCCATTCACACATGTCCGTCTGCTGGATCAACAGAATCCCGATGAGGACTTCAGCTGAGTATAGCTCAACAAACAGTTTTGCTGACAGATGGGAACAATCTCCCCTACCCCCACCCCCCTGAATGCCATCTACACAATTTTCTTACAGATGTCAAAGCAGTCTAGTTTATATAAGCATTCTGTTACCTGTGATCTTTTTTAGACTGAACTATTCCATCCCTAGTCTCATTTAAAGTATTCAGGGTACGAAACTGGAGGGCTTGTGTGTTAACTGAATTGGTGATTTTAGGTGATAGCAGCCATACCTGGATGTCAGAAGGGATAGGTAAGATCTTCCCTTGGGGCAATGTGAAGCAACCTGTGGAGAACTGATGGACAGGACAGTGTTGCATACTGCTTGCCCTGATTTATTCATTGGTTTTGTTTCATTCTGAAACTATACTACCAAATGGCAATAGACTGTTCCCTTCCACCCCCATGAAGTAATCATGCACCGTGTGAATAGTACCCAGTGGGACTGCTTTTTCATTTATAGAACATGACCATTGTATGACTCATTCTGACAGTTCAAATCCTGAGAATTCTGAGGACACTACTAGAGGCATTTGTCTTCCTTCCTAGTCAATGCTTCATACTTTTTATTGAAATTCTTTCAACCTGTTCTTTTCCTAAAATCTGCAAATAGGTTAATTCTTAAAGATAAATGTTTGTTTTCATTCCAGATGACAAGCAGGATGTGCAGAGCACTTTATTCAGTGCATAGCTTTAAGCCAGTATTGGATTCACTGAGTACACAGCCAAACTCCCAGCTCTCTGCCTTCCCCCAAGGAGTCATAGTTGCTTCACACTGCTACGACAGCTTCATAGACTCCTGGTTAATGGAATCCAGCAGGGCCTTTTGTCCTGGGTGCCAGTATCCTAATAGGGGACTCTTTTTGGAGTGGAAGGACCAATCACTTAGAGTATTCCGTAAAAGGTTGTAGGGCCAAATTCTGTCCTTTGCTTTATGTACAACTTGTTTTTTAAGAGTCAAATTAAAATTACCTGAGTTTGGGGTTAGAGTTAGTGCTTTGAAAACTGTTTGACCCAATCATGAATTATGTATTATACATTTTACATGGCCAGAATAGTGTTTAAATTACATTATAAACTCCCTTCATTTTTGGCTCTTTATGTTCAGGTTTAGTTTGCAAACCCTTTAAGTGTGGAATGGTTTTAATAGGGTCAGGTGCTCCAAAGAATAGACTTCTGAGACCAAAAATGATCTAGGCTATTTAGACTACACATGAAATGTTCAGTTAGTTCCCAGTCTAGAAAGGCACTTACTGGTCCATGATGTGGCATGACCAATAGAAACACCTTTTATTTTGCTTTGGGCCTCACTTTAGAAAAGTAATGTATCATCTTAACTTTTTTGCATAGGTTAATGATTAATTTGTGTTCTTTGATCATATCCCAAATCATGGTATCCCAGTGACTAGCAGAATGCCTGGCATAATTGTGTGCGGGTGTTTGTGTGAGTGAGTGAGTGAGTGAGTGAGTAAGGAACATGGCAGAAGCTCATCATATGGCACAGGGAAGCCAGCTGGCACAGGATTACATACATTATCACAAGCAAACTAATGAGTTGATGCTAATTTAATGTATTTTTACCTCACACTAAGGTAATGCTTGATGAAGACATTAATACTCGTAAAATTTTAGCACAGTGCTATGCACATAGTGGGTGCTCAGAAATGTTGAATGAACAGATTTGTAATACTAGACCTAATTCCATCTGACTACTCTTAAATTTTCAGTTAGAGCATAAATACTGTAAAATCCAAATGTGCATTAATCTTGTTTTCCTGAAAGTATGACATTTAAAATATTTGTAGAGAAGCCTTGTCACAACTGATTTGACTCTGTATTTTCTTTTGCCTTTGACTTTGTTGGCTTATAATGTCTCTCTTCATCATAATGTAATATCAACGGGACATGCAGCTCTACCTAGATCATAAGAATTTCTCAGTGATCAGTTGTCTGAAGCCATTACAAGAACTGTTGGGTTGGATTTGGCTGAATGTGACAGTTGTTGGACCTTAAGAAATCAAAGGACTTCGTAAAAGTATCTTCCAAAAACAAATCCTAAAATCCTATTCAAGTGTGTATGTGCATATGTCACAGAGCAAAGTAAACTGAAATTGGCTGCTATATTTTATATAATCATTTCTGCAAAAGCCCATTTTTTGGATACTAATATTTGACATGGTTAATTCTTATTAATTTGTTGGAATTGTTTATTGTTAATAATGCAAATAGATAATTTTTAATTATCCTTAAGTAACATTTCATTATTAATGGTTTGAAATGGGAGATAAGCAAACCAATTTAAAATAAAGTATGAACATGTGCCATTGTATTATAACACTATACACTTTCTTGACAGTTAAATTTAAAAAAAAATTTTTTTTGTAGCATGTATTGTATATGTTTATAGTATATGTAGTAAATAAAAATATGGCCAAATGTTTGGCTTGGTGATCTTTTGAAGAAAGTAATCTTTGAATATTTTTCACATGAGATAGATCTTTTATGCTTAGGTAATAAGAGGTGTGTGATGTCAATAGCCTACAGTCATAATCAGATAAACAATTATACACCCTCTGGGTATTCCATAAAAACAGAATTAATTGGTAATATTTTGAAGAGTACACAAAATTTATGAACTATTTATTTGAGGGAACATAAGGATCTAATTGGAAGGCTGAATGATATGGACAGGGAGCTTCAAACTTGTCCAGCAATGGTTATGTATGAGTATAAATAGGAGTGCAGTAGAGTTTTTATAAAGCAAATGAGAAGTTTGGATGTTATACAGTAGGTTGTTGGAATGTTAGTGTAGATATCCAGTGTAATTTCTCCCTTTTTATGTAAGTAGCACGTATCAAGGTAGATGATTTAAGAAATACAAAAAGAAGACAGGTTAAGCATGTTCTTCCCACCTTCAGAGCATATGTATGTATAGACACAAACAGTATGTGGATATATATACCTGAAAGATTGACATTATACTCTATTATAGTTTTGTGTTCTATGGGTGGTGAAGTTTTAAAATAAAAAGGACAGCCTTTGGCAACTATACAGTATTTTGCCTTAGACCCAATATATGTCTAGTTACTGCTGTAGACATAGCAGTGTATCCACTTTATTACACCTAGAGTAATAAATTATTCTGAAGGATGCCAACTTTGGCACACATAAACTTAACAGCAAGGTGATTTAAGTATGCTTAAACTTTATATCAATAAAAAAAAAATAAACTGCCAAAACCTTGTTTTAATATGTTTAGTGTTCGGTTCCTTTACATAGCCTGGTGTGCTCATACCAATTCATTATTTTGTGACCCTGATCTTCAGATGAAATTCTATTCCTCTTTCAGATACGAAGAGAGAAGCCCCCTCCATAGAAGAAAATGTGAAAATAGTGCTAAGTTTGGCAGGAGGAGGCTAAGAATTTTGAGCTCTGCTGCCATACATATCCTGAAGAGAATGAAGTTGGAGAAATAGAGTGGGGGGAAAACTATCCATCAAGAAATGAGGTTCAAGAAGAGAGAAATGCTTGAGAATCCTGTTAAGGATAGGATGAAGGCAAACAGAAGTAAATGCACACCAATACTGACTTCCGGTCCAGGGCATGCTTCCATTGTTTTAAACCCAGCATGATACTTAGATTTTAGACTTGCTTTTACTTCTAGCAGATTGGGCACTCAAGTTTTAACAAATGGTCAAAGGTAAACGGGTCTGGACTGGCTTTTTTACCCTCCCACTTAAGATAGCAGACTTTTTTGATGATGTAGCCTTCTGGGAATAGGAGGGAGAATAATTAGTCATGTGGAAATATCCTTGTTCAAAGCCCCATCTATTGGATTGGGAGAACATCGTACAATTTCTGGCTTTGACTTGAATCTGGTGGAGCAGGGGGACTTTCCCAAGTGACAGCAAGGAAACGTAAGAAATTGGAGCTCTAGTAAGGTCTGAGATGGACTCCTCTCTCATTTTATGCTGGGAGAGTATTCTGCTGAGACTAAAATGAGTTTGGTACTATGTAAGGGTATAGTAATACTGCTTGTTGGATACCTTTGGGCTTCCCTTGCATTTGGTGTAATGCAGGAGCGAGCTTCCTGGAGTGTCTGCCATTTTTGCAGTTTCATACAGTGACTGAGTGCTGCCTCACCTTCCGAAGGCCTCCAACCTGACTCCATGAGTTCTCATGAGCTCTTCATGGCTTGCAGGACCTAAGAAAGTCTTGGCATCTGTTGCCACAGAGTCCAGATTATTGCACTGGGATAATAGCAACCTTAGCCTCATCATTTTCTAATTATTATGCGAGAGTATCACCTTGACCCAAGGATACCTCTACTCTCTCAAGCTTTTTTTTTTTTTAAGATTTATTTATGCATATAAGCTGGGGTACAGGCCAGAGGTGTGGGGCGGCGAGAGGGCTCACCAGAGACAGAGTGGGGAGCAGAACAGGCAAATACAAGCACACTGCTGAGGGGGGCAAGAGAGTTCTGCCACACCATGTGGGGATCTTCCCAGCCGGTGTCGAACTCACATTGCCTCTGCCGATAGCTCCACAACACAGCGCTTAACCTCTGCGCCAACACGGAGGTCCTCTCACTCAAACTCTTAAATGTGAAATAGTCATCCATTGTCACCAAAAGAGTGTTTGACTATTTTGTTGGCTATTCAAGCTAAGTGATTTGAATTCATCCCCTTTTGTCTCAACTGAGTGACCTTGTTTGGTGCACAACTATACATGGCACTTAGTAAACTTTAGCTGTGTTTATTCTCTTCATTATACCAGTTGGCTGCCCACTGATAGGTATTCTTTTTTTCTCACATCCAGTTCAGCATTTCTGCTAGCATGCCTGTATGCCTTGCCCGCTGCTCCCCTCAGCAGTGTGTTTCCGCGGATCTGCCTGTTCTCCCCACTCTGTCTCTGGTGAACCCTCTCACCACCCCACCATACCTCTGGCCTATACCCCAGCTTGTATGCATAAATAAATAAATCTTTAAGAAAAAATAAACTAGAATGATCTCACAAAGCAAACTTGATTATGGCATTCGCTTGTTGAAAACTTCAATGACTTCCTCTTGGTTATAAAATGTAACCTCCATAATCCATAAAATAACCTACATAGCGGTGCTGATCTTTCCTTCAAATTAGGTCTCTTTCTGTGCTTCTAGCAGACTTGGCTTTCAGCTCTTTTCCATTCTGAAATTTCCCTCTCTCCCCCACCTCTAACTTTCTCTCTTAGTTCCAGTTTAAATATCACTTTCTCAGAGATGCCTTCCCTGAACCCCCAAATCATGTTGATAATCACATCCTTAGCTTTCACAGCACTCCTCTCAAATTGTAATTACATATTTCTGAAATACTTTAATTCCATATCCAAATGAGCTCCAGCAGAGCTGGAGCCACATCTGATTTGTTCATCATTACATCCCCAGAGCCCAGCATTGAGCCTGCCTTAAAGCAGACAATACATATTTGTTGAATATGTGTTTTCTTCAGCAGGGTTTGGATGGTGGGAAACGAACCTAGTTGATTTCTTCTCAGTGGCTGTCTCCAGTATCCTTGGTCCTATGTATATGGGAAGACTACAGGTTCATTTTGACAATGATTTTGATTTCCTAAATCAAATGATTTCCTAAAATAAAGTCAAAATGATTTGATTTCCTAAAATCCATTTAGGAAAGTCCTGTCTCAGAAATAAGAAATGCTTTCAAAGTCCAATCTTGGGTTTGGATGCTTCCTGTTGCCAAACTCTGTAGAAGGGGAGGTAACTAGATAACTTAGAGGGGATACAATGAAGATTATTTGCTGGTTAAATCTTATTTTTAATTTCTAGTGAGCCATACTTACCTGAAATGTCAAGATTTTGTCCAAATTGTTTTGTTTAAAACGCCACTTAAGGGCCTCCCTGGTGGCACAGGGGTTAAAGCTATCGAGCTATCACCAGCCACTGCAGCATGAGTTCAATCCCTGCCAGGGAGCTGACCCACATGGAGCAAACCCACATGGCGCAGCAGACCTCTCCTGCCTCGCCCACTGCTCCCCTCAGCAGTGTATTTCAGTAGATCCGCCTGTTCTCCCCCCTCTCTAGTGAGTCCTCTTACCCCCTGAACCTCTGGCATACACCCCAATTCTTACATGCATAAATAAATCTTTAAAAAATAATAAAATGCCACTGTATAGGGAGGGAGGGAAGGACAAAAAAGCCAACTATAGTGGAAGTAGCATCATGTATCCTAAACACAATTCAAAAGAATTCTTAGCCTGTTAACTTAGATTTTACAGTACTGTCGATCTCAGAGGCAGCAACTAATAGTGGCAGGGTCCTTGTGAATTCTATCTGTTGGTTAAGGTAAAGGGCATGGCCCCATTTTAATGTCAAGAAGGGTTGGAAGTAAAAAACCTGTGATTGTGGCCCATACCCTTTAAGAACCTTCTGATGTAGAAGAAAAAACCACGTCATCAGCAAAAAAAAAGAATGTAACGAGGAAGTAGTTTAAATTCTTCAGCTGCATCTTCTATCCACTAGAATCAAGTTTTTCCTCTACTTTCACTTTTTCTTTTGAATAAAAAATTGCCCCAGTTTCTCCTTTCCCTTGCTAGATAGACATGCCTGTGGGATTAGGCTTATGTCTGAACCAGCTAGTTGCTTCTTGTTCCTTAGCAAGCTCTGCCATATAATCAAGGGCAGTCTTTTGTTATCATGGCAACTTACATAAGAATGAGGGAAAATGTTAGTTACTTGGAATGATTTGTGATAAATGTTGTTATAATGAAAAGACAAAGCAACAACTTGATGGAGTACTGGATAGAATTTGAAAAATCAGGCAGCTCTCCTGCCCGCCTGTGACTATGCAGTTTCCTCTCTTGCTAATAAGCCTGTCCTTTTAAAAAAATTATTTTAAAGGTAAATTTTTATTTTTTAAAAATTATTTTAAAGATAAATTTTTATTTTTAAAAAATTATTTTAAAGATAAATTTTTATTTTTTTATGCATACAAGAACAGGGGTCTAGGCCAGAGTTGGGGAGGCCTGAGAGGATTCACCAGAGACAGTGGGGAGCAGAACCGGCAGATCAACTGAAATACACTATTGAGGGGAAGCAGCAGGCAAGATAGGCGAGGTCTGCTGTGCCACGTGGGTCAGCTCCCTAGCCTGGGATCCAACTCGTGCTGTAATGACTGGTGATAGCTTGAGAGGGCTATGACTTAACCCCTTGGATCACCAGGGAGGCCCTCCTTTTAGAATGTTTTTTTTAAAAAAAGGGTCCTCTTTGTTGGCTCAGGGGTTCAGTCACAGCCCTATCAAGCTATCACCACTGCGGCCTGAGTTCCATCCCTGGCCAGGGAGCTGACCCACAAGGCGCAGCAGACCTCTCCTGTCTGGCCTGCTGCTCCCCTCAGAAGTGTATTTCAGTAGATCTGCCTGTACTGCTCCCCACTCGGTCTCTGGTGAATTCTTTTACCACCCCACCACCCCCTTGCACCTCTGGTCTACACCCCAGCTCTTGTATGCATAAATAACTAAAATAAATCTTTTTTAAAAACTTGGAAAAATAGGGGCCTCCCTGGTGTTGCAACAGGTTAAGTCTCAGGACTGAAGCTGTCAGCAGCCATTGCAGCATGAATTAGATACCCGGCCAGGGAGCTTCCCCCATGGCACAGCAGACCTCTCCTGTCTGGCCCACTGCTCCCCTCAGCACTGTGTTTCCGTCGATCTGTCTATTCTGCTCCCCACTCTGTCTCTGGTGAATCCTCTCACCGCCCCCCCATACATTTGGCCTACACCCCAGCTTGTATTCATAAATAAAATTTTTAAAAAATTTTTAATTGAAAAAATAAGATGGACTTTTCCTATTCGTTTTAATGAGATCTTATTGATAGGTCCCACAATCAGAAAAACTGATATCAGGGCCTCCCCGGTGGCGCAGCGGTTGAGCGCTGCCCTGTGGAGCTGTCGGCAGCGGCAACGCGAGTTCGACGCCCGGCCGGGGAGAATCCCACATGGTGCGGCAGACCTCTCCTGCCTCACCCGCTGCTCCCCTCAGCAGTGTATTTCTGATCTGCCTGTTCTGCTCCCCACTCTGTCTCTGGTGAACCCTCTCGCCGCCCCACGCCTCTGGCCTGTACCCCAGCTTGTATGTATAAATAAAAAATAAAAAAACTTTAAAAAAAAAAAAGAAAAACTGATATCAAAAAAAAGTAATGACTGAGCTTTAATTCTATCCTTAATCACTGCAATTGGTTTGTGTATGCAAAGATTACTGATCTAGAATCTTCAGTTCTCTAGGGTATACATAGATAGACCTCCTTAGGGGTATAGAAGATATTTCTCATTCAGATTCATGTTCATGTTCTCTTGTGCACACTGCATGACAATTTCCTAGGCTCCCTTTTAGTTACAAAGAACCATATGAGTTCAGCCAATGGACTGTGTACAGAAGAGCCTATACCAGAAGTGCTTGTGCCATTTTCAGGACTGACCTACAGAAACCTCCTAAAGGTGTTTCTCCATATTCTTCCTTTTATCAGGCTAGAATGGCGAGGAAGATCCTTCATTTACCTGAACTCTAAATCACTGCATGGAGAATGATCTCTCCAGCTTTCTGACTATAGGACAGGAAGGCACAGGAGCACAGGTTCTCTATGGAGCTGGGCAGACTGCGTAATGGAGGAGTTATGAAGCCCTTGGTGGCTTTTTAGGCTTTTAATGATTTTTTATAGTGAGGCAACCAGGTACAGGGAAGGTTGTGGGGGGAGGGGACAGGAAAATAGCAGGTCTTCTAGCCCCTGGCGAATTTTCACTCTCTCTGGGCTCTCTGGTGTTCTCTGGTGGCCTCTCTGCTGCACCCTGAGCTGTTCTGTGCTGCCATGCCCTCTTCTCTCCTGCTGCTGCTACTTCTGTCGTTGCTGCTGCTTCTGTGATACCACCCTTATATGCTCAGTCTCTGGCCCAGTTGTGCCCACTCACACATGCCCACACCCTACTCAGGTGTCCGCCATCAGGCATGCGTGTAGGCCTGCAAGAGTCTATTATTATATTTTGTAAAGATTATTTATTTATGCATATAAGCTGGGGTGTAGGCCAGAGGTGTGGGGTGGTGAGAGGATTCACCAGAGACAGAGTGGGGAGCAGAACAGGCAGATAGACTGAAGTTCACTGCTGAGGGGAGCAGCAGGCGAAACAGGAGAGATCTGCTGCACCGTGTGGGAATCTTCCTGGCTGGGGATCGAACTCTGTGCTGCATGGTTCTGGATAGGTTCATAGTGCTGCACTTAACCCGTTGCACCACCAGGGAGGCCCCCAAGGGTCTATTATTGATGGAAGGGCAGAAAAACCTGAAAGACTCTTTAGTTTACCCGACACTGACCAACTTTGTTAGCAAAAAATAAACTTATACCTGACCATTATGTTTTAAGGTCTAGTTGTTACAGCAGTTACCCTACTCTGGTTAATACAAGGGAGTTTAATTGAATAGGTGAAAAGTTAATCAACTGGCAAGTTTTATGCCCACATTATACCAACGCTTAGTAGAATTTAACAAGATGCTTCAGGCATGTCAGATAAATAATTTTTTGGTATAATTGTTGGGGGTAAAGGATGTCCTGAACAAACTCCACAAACAGGTTTTATGGACCCCACACCTACCCCAGACCAAAGAGATTCGAGACACCAAGGACTACAAATCCCATAATGTCATCACCACTGAAGGGAGGATTGCTGGAAACTGAGGGTGGAGTTAAGCAGCTAGGTCTGGTATATAACCAGACATGTGGGCCTTGGAGGGATTTGATTTTTTGCCAGCTTTCAGCTTGCTGTTGGGGTCCTAGCTCAGCGGAACTAGTAGGATGCATTCACAAATTTATCTCCCTGAGTTATTCTTCATTTCCCCCCCTTTTTTTAAAGATTTATTTATTTATGCATACAAGCTGGGGTACAGGCCAGAGGTGTGGGGCGCCAAGGAGGTTCACCAGAGGCAGAGTAGGGAGCAGAACAGGCAGATCGACGGAAATACACTGCTGAAGGGAGCAGCGGGTGAGGAAGGAGATGTCCTCCACGACATGTAGGAATCTCCCCAGCCCGGCGTCGAACTCGAGTCGCCCCTGCTGACAGCTCCACAGTGCAGTGCTTAACCGCTGCGCCACCATTTCCCTTTTTTGTAAATAAATCCTTTATTAACCTTTTTGTGTGCCTGCAGTTGAGTCTCATTGTAAGTCTGTTTTAAGCACGCAGGTGAGGACCCCCGGTCAGGTCAACCCATTTCTCATTGGGGTTGTCCTGTGTAGGGTAAATGAAGGAGGCATCAGGTTTTTCCACCCTACTGCTGTTGGACTTGTTGATGGGCACCTGTGGTCCAGCACATGTGCCTAGTGCTGGCGTGCGCATGCTTGAGTGGGCACACCTGAGCCTGATGAGACGCTATGTAAGGGCAGCGTCACAGGAGTGAGGAGCTTGAACTCAAAGCTGGAGCGTGAAGCAGCAGGGCAGCAGCGGCGTGGCAACCGCAGAGCACAGAGCTCGAGAGCAGAAGACCGTGTGGCGGAGAGCGGTGGAATACAGGGAAGGGCGGCATAAAAAACAGCTAATAAAAAGAGACTGCTTGAACCGATGATGAACCTACCCTGTCTGGGATGGTTGCAGAACACCCTGTAACATAAGTATGGCAGTGTAACATCTGAAATTGAAATTTAACTCAGCACCGTGGGTTTTTTTTTAAGTTTTATTTTTATTGGGCCTCCCCGGTGGCACAGAGGTTGGGCACTGCGCTGTGGAGCTGTCGGTAGCGGCGACGTGAGTTCGATGCCCGGCAGGGGAGATTCCCACATGGCGCGGCAGACCTCTCCTGCCTCGCCCACTGCTACTCTCACCAGTGTATTTCCGTTGATCTGCCTGTGCTGCTCCCAGCTTTGTCTCTGGTGAACCTTCTCACCGCCCCACGCCTCTGGCCTGTACCCCAGTTTGTATGCATAAATAAATCTAAAAAAAGATTTATTTTTATTAATTTATGCATACAAGAGCAGGGGTGTAGGCCAGAGGTGGGTAGGGGTGACAGGATTCACCAGAAAGAGTTGGGAGCAGAATAGGCAGATCTACTGAAATACACTGCTGAGGGGAGAAGCAGGCAAGGTAGGAGAGGTCTGCTGGACCATGTGGGAAGCTCCCTGTCGAGCGATCTAACTGGTGCCTCAGTTACTGGCCATAGCTTGATAGCACTAAGACTTTCACCCCTGTGCCACTCGGCAGCCACATCCTGTATTTTTGTTTGTTAAATCTGGCAATTTTATTGCTGGCCTGCCCTTTAGAAAAACACTGCTAGATGATTGTTGCTTTTTCCTCTAGGGCAAGTGAATTCCTTCTGAAGCATAAACTATTCTTACCAAAACAGCTGGAACCAACCAGTTCATTCCATACCTCACATTCCTGTCATCTTTGCTAATTGCATCTCATTTTGTTACTGGCATTCTCAAGTAGTTTTGGGCCTTCTCTGACCATACATATCTCCATTTTATTCCATCTTTGTAACTGGTATGTACCCTACCCTCTTAACTGGTATTATACTAGATCCCCTTCACAACAATAACTCCACTAGACTAAAATTTTAGAAGTAAGTGGTATTAAACTAACCATTGAATTGCCTTCCCTTTTTAGGATTAACTGTTAACTCACTGAATTGCACTGTCCCACTTACGATTAACTGTTAATTGGATCCACCTGCATTCCTGGGAACTTGGAAAACAGTTATATTCCTAAGATAATTCTCAGCATTCTCAGGGTTGACAGTGGCATCCAAAATAAACATCTGATTGCTGAGAAAACACCTGCTGGTCAGGGCCTCCCTGGTGACAGAAGGGGTTAAGTCTCAGCACTATGAAGTTATCTGCAGCACCAGTTAGATCCCTGGCCAGGGAGCTGAACCACATGGCGCAGCAGACCTCTCCTGCCTCGCCTACTGTTCCCCTCAGCAGTGTATTTCAGTAGATCTCCCTGTTCTGCTCCCCACCCTGTCTCTGGTGAATCCTCTCAACCCCCCACCCTCACACACACCTCTGGCCTATACCTCAGCTCTTGTGTGCATAAATAAATCTTTAAACAAAACAAAACAAAACACCTGCTGGAAAGTCAAACACCTTGACTCCTATCCCCTAGACTACCCAACACCTCCAAGGACTGCAAATGTGAAGCCCTAAACTTTCCACACATTCCTGTCCTCACTACTATAAGCTCCCTGCACTCCCACCATTTGGGGAGCCAGTTGTTTTGGGCTGTCTATCCCACAGAATGGAATAATACTTCATGTAAAGACAATTCGTGGGCTTCAGAGTTTGGCTTTCTGGGCACCAGCAAGAGACTGATTTGATTGTTTGTAGTATCAATCAGACTTTCTCTTATTTATTAAAAATTTTGATGCCTGGCTTAGTCTTTTTTTTTTAAACTTTATTTATTTATGCACACAAGAGCTGGGATGTAGGCAAGAGGTGTGGGGGTGGTGAAAGGATTCACCAGAGACAGAGTGGGGAGCAGAACAGGCAGACTGATTGAAGTACACTGCTGAGGGGAGCAGCGGGCAAGTCAGGAGAGGTCTGCTGTGCCAGAGGTCCCTGGCTGGGTATCGAACGCATGCTGCAATGGATCTGGATAGCTTCATAGTGCTGCGACTTAAACACCAGGGAGGCCCAGTCTTTTTTTTTTTTTTTTAAGATTTCTCTTTATTTATGCATACAAGAACTGGGGTATAGGACGGGTGTGTGTGTGTGAGATGATTTACCAGAGAAAAAGTGGGGAGCAGAACAGCCGGACTGACTGAAATACACTGCTGAGGGGGCAGCAGGTGAGTCAGGAGAGGTCTGCTGTGCCATGTGGGTTAGCTCCCTGGGCAGGAATCGAACTCATGAGATCAAACTCATGCTTCAGTGGCAGGTGATAGCTTGATAGCACTGAGACTTTAACCCCTGAGCCACCAGGGAGGCCCTGCTTAGTTTCTCTTTACTCCAAAATCTGTTGTCATCAAATGTGACATTCCTATCACCTTGGCCTCTCACTTTTCTGATCACCTCAATTTCGTTACATCCCTGGAATCCTAAACATCTTATTTTCTGCCCACTTCCTTCAAGCTTTCCAGTTGTCTCACTGTTTCCCCAAAGCCCTTATTCTTCCATCTTAAGAAGCCTTCTAGTACTTAGACTCCTCAACTATCAGCCACTTCCTAGCCTTCCTTTTTTCAAGTTACATAATAATCAAATATATAAATTGTTGTCAGGTGTTAGGTATAACCAACTGCCTACTACCAGACATCTCCATTTGAATGTCTTGGAGGCATCTCAAAATCTATACTCCAAATTGAATTAATCATCCCATTCCCCAGCTGCTCTTCATCCAGACTCCCTATCACAGTGTCTGTCAGTCTTTAGCCAAGCCAAAATCCTGGGGTACTATCAGTATTCCGTTTTCTCATTTCCTCTTCCATCCCATTTCTAGTTATTTACCAAATCCTAACTCTTTTTTTTTTTTAATTTATACATACAAGTTGGGGTACAGGCCAGAGGCGTGGGGCAGTGAGAGGGTTCACCAGAGACGGAGCAGGTAGCAGAACAGGCAGATCAGAAATACACTGCTGAGGGGAGCAGCGGGCAAGGCAGGAGGGGTCTGCCGCGCCATGTGGGATTCTCCCCGGCTGGGCATCGAACTCACATCGCAGGTGCCGACAGCTCCACAGCGCAGCGCTTAACTGCTGCGCCACCGGGGAGGCCCAAAAATCCTAACTCTTGAGCACCTAAAATCAGTCCATTTATCTCCATCCCTCTGCCACTATCTTAGTTCAAATCACAGCATCTCTTATCTGGATAATCTCAACATGCACCTAACTACCTACTATTCCTCTGTCACATTTCAGCTCTAGTGAGCTCTCTGTAATTCATTTTCTTTTATGTTAGATTCTCCTTCGGCAGATAGCTCTAGATAAATTCCCTGCAAAAGAAGACAGATCATTGTCTTCTAGTTCCCATCTCTCTTTCCAGCCTCACTTTCTGTCATCTTCCTTCTGTGCTCTGGGCTCTAGCCATACATTTCTTGCCTTTTCTTTACCTGCCCTACCTGCTTTCTTCTCCAGGCTTTTGTATAGCCTTCTCCCTCTAACACCTTCTCCCTCACCTTCAAATCCTAGGCTTATCTGACCCTCTAATTTGGGTTATGTGTCTCTCCCATGTTCTCTCAGCAATATGTGCTTATGGATGGTCGTAACATCATACGAAACTGAAATTGCCTGTGTCCTTATCTATCACAAGGCAAGGATGCTGTTTGTTGTATTTAAAACACTCAGTCATGCTTGACACTATATACCCAGGGTATGTATTTTAAACTAGAATAAAAAACATAAGCTAGATGGAATAGAGGTCACCAGAAACCAAGTGGGGCTTAAGAACGTTACTGGATCATTTAGCTTTTGCTGCACAATAAACCATACAATATTTAGTAGCATAAAACAACAATAATTTATCTTAAAATTCTGCACCTCAGCCATTTGGGTTGGGCTCTGCTGCATGGTTCTTCTGGCTAGACTTTTACATTTGGAATCAACTTCTGCTTGGCTAGGAGTTGGCTGGTTTTGATGGCCTTCAACTGACAGCTTCTCTCTGCTTTCATGTGATCCCCCATCCTTCAGCAGGGTAGCCTGGACTGGTTCTCATGAGAGAACAAGGTCTCTTAAGGGCTAGCCTTAGAACTGACACAATGTCAATTCCACTGCTTTCTCTTCACCAAAACAAGTAATAAGTTCAGATCAAATTCAAGGAGTGAAGAAATAAACTCTATCTCTTGTCTGAAGAAGCTGTAAAGTTATATTGCAAAAGGAGTGTGAATTTAGAGTGAAGATTGTGGCTATTTTTACAGATCTATATAGCTACCTCATAAGAAGCAAAGAAACTATTTGTCTAAAATGTGTGAAAAAGCACACATTACTAGGCATTTATCACTGGATGAGTCAATACCCAAATGTTCATAGTTTTTCACTTTATTTTGTAGCTTGAAAATTTTGCATGTGCAAGCATAATTTTTAGTACCTGCCAAAGTAGGTGTTTGGAACTGGGCTGTTGGAACTGTTTGAGGAGAACATGGAAAAAGGTCATTGAGAATGAAAACCCGCAGAGCTTCATAAGGGCAGGGATTGTATACACTTTATTAACATTGATCTGTAGCACATCACATGATTAGAACATAGAAAATACTCAGAAAATATTTGTGGAATGAGTAGTAATAAATCTTTACTGTTTCTAAAGGAGAATTGACTGTTTTGTTTTACTAGCAGTGCTGCTGCATGTGGATTTGCATGTTAATCCCTACCCAAGGACAAGTGGGGCACTGGAGAGTGGAGCTGAAATTCAACCTGTACTCTTGGCCAAGTCCCAGTCCTGGATCCTGGCTTTGCCTGTCTGCAGGGGGCAAGGTTTTAAATTCAAACAAAGGCACATTTTGCCTGTGTTTTCTAAGCAGCAAGCCCCAGGGCTATAACTCCGTAAAAAGGGCACCTATCTTGCATCTCACAAAAGTTCTCTATGGGCTAACAGGATCTAAGGTAGCAGAAAACTGGTTACTGAGAAATATGAGATGGTACAAGATGTGCAAAGCAATAAAATTAAGTAAGCACAAGACTAGAGACACTTCTTATATGTGAATCTCGATAAATGACTGATGGATTGAGAGAAGTAAGAGGGAGGAAAAAACAGAAGACAATGAGGTTAACATGTCTGAATTGAAATCAGAAAGTATCTGAGAGTTAACAAAAAGACCAGAACAGTGAAGCACACAAAATATGATTTGTTTCTATAAAAGGCAAATCTGTAGAGATAGAAAATAGAGTAATGGTTGCCTGAGGCTGAGTAGGAATGGGAATTGACTGTAAACAGAACTCAAAGGTTTCATTTTTATTTATTTATTTATTTATTTATTTATTTTTAAAGATTTATTTATGCCTAGAAGAGTTGGGGCGTAAGCCAGAGGCATGGGGCATGGGGGTATTGAGAGGATTCACCAGAGATAGAGTGGGGAGCGGAACAGGCAGATTGACTGAAATACTCTGATGGGGGGAGAGCAGAGGGTGAGGCAGGAGAGGTCTGCTGTGCCATGTGGGAAGCTACCTGGTATGCTATAGAACTCTGCTGCAGTGGCTGGTGATAGCTTCATAGTCTGAGACTTAACCCCTTGCGCCACCAGGGAGGCCCTCATTTTATTTATTTATTTATTTATTTATTTATTTTTTTAAAGATTTTTATTATTTTATTTATGCATACAATGCTGGGGTACAGGCCAGAGGCGTGGGGCGGCGAGAGGGCTCACCAGAGACAGAGCGGGTAGCAGAACAGGCAGATCAGAAATACACTGCTGAGGGGAGCAGTGGGCGAGGCAGGAGAGGTCTGCCGCACCATGTGGGATTCTCCCCGGCTGGGCGTCGAACTCGCGTCGCCGCTGCCGACAGCTCCATAGCGCAGCGCTTAACCACTGCGCCACCGGGGAGGCCCTCATTTTATTTATTTTTTAAAAGATTTTATTTATGCGTATGAGAGCTGGGGTGTAGGCCAGAGGTGGGGGGTGCTGCTGAGAGGATTCACCAGAGACATAGTGGGGAGCAGAACAGACAGATCGACTGAAGTACACTGCTGAGGGGAGCAATGGGTGACTCAGGAGAGGTCTGTTGTGCCTTATGGGAAGCTCCCTGGCCAGGGATTGAACTGGTGCTGCAGTGGCTTTGGATAGCTTCATAGTGCTGTCACTTAACCCTTTGTGCCACCAGGGAGGCCTAAAGGTTTCATTTTAATGTAATAATAATGTTCAAAAGTTAAATTGTGTCTCCTTGATGGTGGGTATGGTGTGGTAACATATATCTGAAGGGTGTGATCCTAAACCTCTAAGTCACATACGGTGGTGTAAACCACTGATAAATAAAAATATTTTTAAAAATTGTGGCTATGGTTATGTAAGTACAAACATACTAAAATTTATTGAATTATATGCTGTAAATCGGTAGATTTTATGATATGTTAAGTTATATCTTTATAAAGCTTTTTAAAATATTTGCCTCTTGGGCCTGCCTGGTGGCGCAACGGGTTAAGTCTCAGCCTATGAAGCTATCCACAGCCACTGCAGCAAGAGTTCAATCCCTGGCCAGGGAGATTCCCACCTGGTGCAGCAGGCCTCTGATGTCTTGCTTGCCGCTCACCTCAGCAGTGTATTTCAGTCGATCTGCCTATTCTACTCCCCACTCTGTCTCTGATGAATCCTCTCACCCCCAACACTTCTGAGCTGCACCCCAGCTTGTATGCATAAATAAAAAATAAATCTTTTAAAAAAAATATTTGCCTCTTGTCAGGGTTAGCAGCAGTAAAAGTGTGGCTCCTTTGTGATCCAACAGGCAGCTCACAGCAAATAGCACCTGTGGGACATTCAAACCCCCCTCAAAAAAAAAAAAAGGATCTGACTCTGTCATTTTGCAGGAAATATGAGGAATAGAGGAACAGGTTAAATAATACCTCAAGGAAGCCAATAAACAAATATGAAATATGAGATATTCTACAACTCACAGGGCCTAGTTTCATCTCAAATAAGTGGCATGAAAAATGACAGGAAGGGAGATTTTTTATATATAAAAAAGAGTTTAAGAAACCTATCAACTGGGCCTCCCTGGTGGCGCAGCGGTTGGGCGCTGTGCTGTGGTGCTGTTGGGAGCGGCGATGCGAGTTGGATGGGGAGAGTCCCAAATGGTGCAGCAGACCTCTCCTGCCTCGCCCGCTGCTCCCCTCAGCAGTGTGTTTCTGATCTGCCTGTTCTGCTCCCCGCTCTGTCTCTGGTGAGCCCTCTCGCCGCCCCACGCCTCTGGTCTGTACCCCAGCTTGTATGTATAGATAGATAAATCTTTAAAAAAAAAAAAAAGAAACCTATCAACTGATATACTGTGTGAACTTAGTATCCTGATTCAGGTAAGTCAATTGTATAATCACAGGAATTGGATATGGACTGGATATTAGATGTTATTAAGAAATAAATGTTAATTTTGTTGGGTATAACAATAATACTATAGTTATATTAACAAAATCTGTTGCTGATACTGTCATAGACATGTTAATAGTAACTCAAAGATGTCCATATCTGGATCCCCAGAATCTGTGAATTTGTTACCTTACATGGCAAAAGGGATATTATTGATGTGATTAAATTAAGGTTCTTGATATGGGGAAATAGCCTGTATTACCTCAGTGGGCCAAATCACAGTGTCTTTATTAGAGGGATGCAGCAGTAAGTCAGGAAAAGGAGGTGCAACCATGGAATCGGGGTTGCCCTGAGGCTCTTTGGGAATTTTGGAAATGGAGGAAAGGGCAAGTCAAGGAATGCAGGCAGACTCCAGAAACTGTAAATAGCAAGGAAACAGATTCTCTCCTAGAGTCTCCAGAAGCACAGTCTTGATTCTAAAACTTATATCCCCCAGAAATCTAAGATAACACATTTGTATTGCTTTAAGTCATATAGTTTGTGGTAATTTGTTACAATAGTAATAGGAAAGTAATCCAGATATTTTTGTGTTTGGTTCAACTGAATTATTTTTAGCACAAATTCCTAGGATAATAGATCATGGCCATTGAAACATGTGAATATATTGCTTTCCACACTGTGTTTACCAATTGTCAACACTGTCGACAGAGTAACCTGCAAAATATGGGCCACCACTCAACTTTTTATTTATTAAAAAAATGTTTTTAAAAAATATTTTATTTATTTTTGCAAAGAAGAACTGGGGTATAGGCCAGAGGTGCTGGTGGTGTGAGAGGATTCACCAGAGACAGAGTAGGGAGCAGAACAGGTGGACTGACTGGTGGCGGGGGCAGTGGGTGAGATAGGAGAGGTCTGCTCTGCCACATGGGTCAGTTCCCTGGCTGGGGATTGAACATAGGCAGTGGTGTTGATAACTCTGAGACTTAACCCCTAGGCCACCAGGGACTCCCCTTACCACTCAACTTTTTAGAAGATAATTTAGTAGGATTAAAAGTATGTTTCACTCAATGTGAATGTATTTAACACTGTTGACCTAGATACTTAAAAATGGTTAAGATGGTAAATTTTATGTGTATTTTACAACTAAAATTGTTGACAAAGGTGCCTGCTATCTGATGGCACAGAGCCCCAAAACCATACCCCCAGATTTTGAGGAAAAAACCAGTGTAATGTAAGGTCATCTGGCAGGAGACTGGAGGCAAGTCTTTCAACTCAGTCTCCCTGAGGGTAAGTGAGACTGAACTCCTTACGCCAAAAGGGAGGCTCCCAGAACGACTGTATTTTTAACAATGTAATAATATTGAATATGTGATTTTATATCTTTTTTTTTTAAAGATTTATTTATTTATTCATACAAGCTGGGGTACAGGCCAGAGGTGTGGGGTGGCGAGAGGGCTCACCAGAGACAGAGTGGGGAGCAGAACAGGCAGATCGACAGAAATACACTGCTGCGGGGAGTAGTGGGTGAGGCAGGAGAGGTCTGCCCAGCCATGTGGGAATCTCCCTGGCCGGGCGTCGAACTTGCATCGCTGCTGCCGACAGCTCCACAGCGCAGCGCTTAACCGCTGCACCACCAGGGAGGCCCTGTGATTTTATATCTTTTATACTTAATCATACATTGTGAGAATTTTTCATGTGACTGCCTATTTTTAAAAATATATTTAAATTGTAAAGATAGCATACATATGGTATAAAATGAAATGAATTTTTAAAGTGCATAATAAAAATAATTAGCTTACTTTTACTAATAAAAACATGATTTTTTTTTTTAAGCACTAAACTGCAAGCTCTTGGAGGCAATTTTAACTTCTTGTAATGCTTAATACACTGCCATGTGTCTGTGGATACCCACCCAAGACAGGTCAAGTGAGTTCTTGTTTCTATTAAAATAAATTCTTCAATGACGTTGGGAGACATCCTTAAAGGTATGACCTAATCACCTGGTGATTATTTCAGAGGATTTCGACAGAAGTATCGGTTAACACAACAGAGGTGAGAAATGCAGAACCACAAGCAGAGAGCCCTCTCAGTACAGCACTGTGACTTTTTATGTCTGTTTATAATTCCAGATGTCTATCAAAAAAGTTTCTGTGTATATTTTGGTTGCCTTATCAACAATTTCCCTTAGCTGTTTGTGAGAGAACAGGCAGTACCAACAGAGAATCAATCTAGGTGTAATATTTCTGCCTTCTCAGCAGTTTCTTAAGAAAAGACACCTTCAGGTAGATCTCAGCCAGTCCCAGGAAACACTGTTCACGAGAGAAGACCCCCTACTTAAAACGTCACCCGAAATCTCTGCATAGGACATAAATAACAATAAAAAAAAAGAAATCTCTGCATATCCATGACAGTTCAATAGTCAACTCTATAGAGGAGCTTTCTTGGTGGGGGAGGGGAAGGGCAGTTTATGAACATGTGGACCAAGTCTTTCACTTGATCACCCCTATTAACCACTCATTTCTCTTAAATGACAACCCTCTACTTCACTGCTTCTCAAGAGAACCCTGCACTTTTTTTTCTTTGTGCTTCCATCAGTCTGGCTTCCAACATCCTTTGGAAACTGCTCCTGAAGGTCACTAATGACAGAATTTTTATGTCCAATGGCTTTTCCTCAGCGCCAGTCTTGATGTCTCTGCAGAATTTTGTTTTTAAAGATTTATTTTTGCATATAAGCTTGGGTGCAGGCCAGAGGCATGGGGCGGCAAGAGGGTTCACCAGAGACAGGGTGGGGAGCAGAACAGACAGATCGACAGAAATACACTGCTGAGGGGAGCAGCGGGCGAGACAGGAGAAGTCTGCAGTGCCATGTGGGAATCTCCCCTGCTGGGCACAGTCACCAACAGCTCCACAGCACTGCACTTAACCGATTGCACCATCAGGGAGACCCTCTTTACAGAATTTAGCATGACTGATCAGCCCTTTATTTTTAAACTATTCTCACTTTATGAGACTTTCTTCTCCTGATTTTTGCTCAATATTGAACCATATAAAAATATATAGCTAACATTTATTGAGTAGCAGGAAATTTTCATGTAATCGCCCACTTAATTCTCACTTACATGGGGAAAATATCTTTACCATTTTATTTTTTTTAAATAAAGATTTATCTAATTATGCATACAAAACTGGGGTATAGGTCAGAGGTGCGGGGGTGGGGGAAGAGGATTCACCAGAGACAGAGTGGGGAGCAGAACAGGTGGATCTATTGAAATACACTGCTGAGGGGAGCAGCAGGTAAGACAGGAGAGATCTGCTGCACCATGTGGGTTAGCTCTCTAGGGATCGAAACCAGGCCTTCATGATGATAGCACTGAGACTTAAATCTCTAGGCCACCAGAGAGACCCTCTTTCAGCAATGTTTTGTAGCATTTCAGGTTCAAGTCTTTCACCTCCTTGGTTAGTTTAGTACTAAATAAATATTTTTTAAAGATTTATTTATTTAGGCATACAAGAGCTGGGGTGTAGGCCAGAGGTGTGGGGTGGTGAGAGGATTCACCAGAGACAGAGTGGATAGCAGAACAGGAGGATCTACTGAAATACACTGCTGAGGGGAGCAGCGGGCAAGATAGGAGAGGTCTGCTGAGCCATGTGGGAAGCTCCCTGGCTGGGGATCTAACTCATGCTGCAGTGGCTATGGATAGCTTCATAGTGCTGAGACTTAACCCATTGCGTGACCAGGGAGGCCCTCTTCCACTGATTTTTTGAGGTCTTTTTCTTCTCAAACAAGCCATGTCTTGCAAAGTCTATGTTTGGGTTCATTTTGCTCTGTGTGATCCAAGGAATTGTAAATCATGCCAACCCTTGCCTTGCATCTCCAAACTGGGCCTTGAATCCAAATACAAAGATGCCATCAGTGGTGGTCTTATAAAGTATAGCCAGTTTCCCTGCAATTTGTCTCAGGTCTTATTGCCTTCCCAGGGAGAAGGATGTCAGTGGCCATTTGTTTCTTCTGAATCAGTCATTTGTGAACTTCCTGTGTCAGACAGTCACTGTGTCTTGTTCATATTGGCAGTGGATCTTCAGGCAGCCTGGGAAGCTGGTCATGGTATTTAATTGCTTTTAATATACTGATGAATTCAGTTTGCTATTATTTTGTTGAAGATTTTTGCATCTGTATTCATGAAGGACAAAGCCTGTAGTTTTCTTTTTTCATATTGTTTTGTCTAACTTTGGTATTAGAGCACAGATATTGCTGGCCTAATAGAATGAGATAGGAAGCATTCCTTCCTCCTCTATTTTTTTGGAAGAGTTTGAGATGGATTGGTGTTAATTACTCTTTAAATATTTGGTAGAATTCACTAGTAAAGCCATCTGGTCCTGGGATCTTTGTTGGGAACATTTCTTTTTTCTATTATGATAAATATAACATTTTCCATTTAGTCACTTTTAGTATACAGCTCAGTGGCATAAGTACATAATTCACATTGTTCAGACATTTTGATTACTGATTCACTCTTTTCACTTCTTACCATCTATTTCTTTTGAGTTACTTTGGTAGTTTATATGTACTATGATCTAGTTTTACTCACAACACTTCTGATACTAAGTCCCCAGTGCAGGAGCTTTTGTCCATGCGTGAATTGGGGTGTTTCACCATCCCATGCACGCACCAATCTGGAAGCTCTCTGAATCCTGGTGTTTAGGGGTTATGTGGAGGTTTCATTACTTAGACATAACAAGTCACTGACATTGGTGATGAACTCAATCTCCAGCCTCTCTCCCTTTCCTGTAGGTCAGGAGTGGGAAAGGTGTGGTGGAAAGTTCCAATCATCTAATCACACAGTTGGTGATTAGAAACCAGCTTTCTATCTTAAACCAGCTCCTATCTTAAAACTATCTAAGGAGTCACCAAATTAGTATAAACTTAGGTATGATTGAAAGGGGTTTATTGGGCTTCCCTGGTGGCGCAGTGGTTGAGCGCTGCGCTGTGGAGCTGTCAGCAGCACGCGATGCGAGTTCGACGCCCAGCCGGGGAGAATCCCACATGGTGCGGCAGACCTCTCCTGCCTCGCCCGCTGCTCCCCTCAGCAGTGTATTTCTGATCTGCCTGTTCTGCTCGCCGCTCTGTCTCTGGTGAACCCTCTCACCGCCCCAGGCCTCTGGCCTATACCCCAGCTTGTATGTATAAATAAATAAATCTTTAAAAAAAAAAAAAGAAAGAAAGGGGTTTATTATGAATAACAAAAGCTTTTTATCTTTATTGGTCAGAAATCTTATAAGAGATTTAGGAGTTCTGTGCCAGAAACCAAGGACAGAGCCAAATAAATATTTATTATATCACAATATTGCAGTGTGTTTCTAGGAATTTGTCTATTTCACTTGTTATCCAGTTTATTGGCATAGCATTGTTCATAATACTCTCTTACAATCATTTCTATAAGGTCAATTGTGATGTCCCCATTCTTTCTTCCTTTTTTTTTTTTTTTTTTTGAAATAAAGCTTCATTGTAGGTGAAAGCACACACTCAAGAGTGAGAGCAGAGCCTCCCTCATGGCACAGGAGTTAAAGTCTCAGCGTTATCACAAGCCACTGAGGCCTGAGTTGTTTCCCAGGCCAGGGAGCTAATCCACATATGGTGAAGCAGACATCTCCTGTCTCAGCTGCTGCTCCCCTTTGCAGTATATTTCAGTCAATCTGTCTGTTCTGCTCCCCACTCTGTCTCTGGTGAATCCTCTCACCCTTTGTAGCTCTGGCCTTTACCCCAGTTCTTGTATGCATAAATAAAAATAAATCTTAAAAAAAAAAAAAAGAGAGAGCAGGGCCTCCCTGGTGGCCCAACAGGTTAAGCACAGCGTTGTGGAACTGTCCGCAGCTGCGGGGAGAATTCAATGCCTGGCCAGGGAGATTCTCACATGGTGCATTGGACCTCTCCTGCCTTGCCCGCTGCTCCCCTCAGCAGTGTATTTCCATCTCTCTGCCTGTTCTGTTCCCCACTCTGTCTCTGGTGAACCCTCTCACCGCCCCACGCCTCTGGCCTGCACCCCAGCTTGTATGCAGAAGTAAATAAATCTTTAAAAAAAAAAAGAGAGAGCAAGCATATTCAGAGAATAGTCCCACTTTTATTTCTGATTTTAGTAATTAGAACTTTTTCCCTTAGGCTATCTAGTTAATGGCTTTTCAACTTTGCTGAATTTTTATTTTTATTGATTTTTTTTCAAAGAACCAATTTTTGGTATCTTAATCTTAATTTTCTCTTTTTCTATTCTCTGTTTTATTTGTCCCCACTCTAATTTTTTTGGAGGGACGGAACTCATGCTGCAGTGGCTACTGCTAACCCCTTAGGCCACCAGGGAGGCCCCCTAAACTTTAAATTTGTTAAGATTTGGGACCTCCCTGGTGGCACAAAGGGTTGAGTTGTAGCACTATGAAGCTATCCAGGGCCACTGCAGCATGAGTTCGATTACCTGCCAGGGAGATTCCCACATGGCACAGCAGACCTCTCCTGTCTTGCCCACTGCTCCCCTCAGCAGTGTATTTCAGTCACTCTGTCTGTTCTGCTACCACTCTGTCTCTGGTGAATCCTCTCACCCCCCCACGACCTCTGGCCTACACCCCAGCTTGTATGCATAAATAAATAAATCTTTAAAAAAATTAAGATTTGTTTTGTGTCCACCAAGCTCTCCAGTTCCTTAACTTTACAGATGAACATGAAGCATAGGGTGAAATGACTTGCTGCTGGTCACACATTTAGTTATTTATGGAACTAGGACTAAAACCCAGGTCTCTGTCTTTTAACATTGAAATTTGACAAGCTATATTTTAAAGTGTGAAAGCGCTTGCTTTGGAATGCAGAAAGAAGCCACTTAGTTTCCTTTGTTTGCACTTCTGCTTTCCCCTAGCTTTTAAAAGTAGGTATATTCTCCAAAGTTCTGTGTTTGGTCCTCTTCTATCTCCAAGTACACCCATGACAGCCTCCCATTAGTCCCTTTTTCCAGTTCCATGCTGGTTATTTCTGCCTGAGTGATCTTTTGTAATCTTAGAACCAACATGTGTGAAAAGAAAATCAAGCCTTTCTGTTTTCCATCAGCACATTTTCCTAGCATTCCTATTTTTTGTTACTGGTACTGCTTCTCACTACCCCAGTATTGGGATAGTGGGAGGATGGAAGCAAGTCAGTTTTAATTTACTTTCCCCTTACAAGATATTCATATATGATCAGGTACAAACTCTTCTGACTTCTCTCTCTAGCGCTATTCCTGTTTGTCCTTTCCTTTTTATTTTCATGGATACCATCTGTATAACTTTTTGCCTGGTTTATTATTACAACCTGATAATTTACCCTCTTCTTTAACTGCCATCTTTCTATTTTTTTTAAAAAGCTTGATTTATTTATGCATACAAGAACTGGGGTGTAGGCCAGAGGTGCGGCGGTGTGTGTGTGAGAGGATTCACCAGAGACAGAGTGGGGAGTAGAATAGGCAGATCAACTGAAGTACACTGCTGAGGAGAGCAACGGTGAGGCAGGAGAGGTCTGCTGCGCTATGTGGAAAGCTCCCCTGGCCGGGGTTTGAACTTGTGCTGCAGTGACTGCGGACAGCTTCATGGTGCTGAGACTTAAATTGTTGTGCCACCAGGGAGGCCCCCAACTTTCTAAACTATAATGGTGTCATCCTCCATGCGAAAGGGCCTCTCTGGTGGCGCAAGGGGTTAAGTCTCAGCCTATGAAACTGTCTGCAGCCACTGCAGCATGAGTTCGATCCCTGCCAGGGAGATTCCCACATGGCACAGCAGACCTCTCCTGCCTTGCCTACTGCTCCCCTCAGCAGTGTACTTCAGTAGATCTGCCTGTTCTGCTCCCCCCTCTGTCTCTGGTGAATCCTCTCAGCCCCCACCCCTCTGGCCTGCACCCCAGCTCTTGTATGCATAAATAAATAAATTTTAAAAAGATTGAAAAAAAGAAATTGTTACAGGGTAATCCCATGGGGTACCTGTCTGGGTTCTCACCCATGCGCTTAAAAGAGACTTAAAAACTCAAATGCAGGCACACACAATTAATAAAAATATTTATAAAAAGGGAAAAGAAAAGATAAAGAAATAAATTGGTGAAAATGTCCTACCAGTTTCACTGAGCTGGACTCTTCTCTCCTACTCAGGAAAAAACTCTTGCCAATCCACACCAAGGACCAATGGACCTTTCCAACCCCCCCAGGTCTGGTTTTTAAGTCCCAAAGCCTCTCCTTAACTCCTCCCTCAGTCCTCAGTATCCTTTCTTCAGTGATGATGGCACTCTGGGATTCCTAGTCCTAGGTCTCTCGGCTCTCTCTGGCCTGAGGTGGGGGTGGGGTCCTGGGATACTCCCCCTTCCTGAGGACCACCCTCTTGCAAAATCATGAAAAACAATCATCTCTGTGCCCAAAGCATAAGATGCAAACTTCTTGGCTTGTCATTCCAAGGTTTTTCATAAATGGATTTCAACCTAATTTTTTTTTTTTTTAAACTTTTTTTTTTTTAAAGATTTATTTTTTCTTTATTTATACATACAAGCTGGGGTACAGGCCAGAGGCGTGGGGTGGCGAGAGGGCTCACCAGAGACGGAGCGGGTAGGAGAACAGTCAGATCAGAAATACACTGCTGAGGGGAGCAGCGGGCAAGGCAGGAGAGGTCTGCCGCACCATGTGGGATTCTCCCTGGCCGGGCGTCGAACTCGCGTCGCCGCTGCCGACAGCTCCACAGCGCAGCGCCCAACCGCTGCGCCACCGGGGAGGCCCGGATTTCAACCTAATTTTTATTCCACAATTTATTACAGACTCTACCACAGTGAGTATGTTCTAGCTATCTAAACTTCAGTCCTGCCATAGATAATGAACTAAGAACAAGGTGCTGAGAATCCATTGGGAAGCACAGCAGACCAGGTTCTTTCCCTTGTGAGGCAATTTCCATCCCTGCCTCCTCAGATCTCCACTTGATCTTGGCCTCAACTTTCTGCACCTTGCACTGCAGACCAGACGTCTAATTTCCCTGTTCTTTTCAAAGATGGGACTAGGGAAACAAAAGGCTGAGTTGGAGAAGAAAAAGATTGCAAAGTGCTAGGGTGATGTTGAGGTGTGAAAATTGGAGTCCCTCTTCCCCTACCAAGTACAGCGGGGTCCCACTCTTTATCCTTGGGTTAAAAGGTCTGAAAAAGGCCCAGGACTGGGGCTGGCTGGGAAAATGGCAAGGCAGGAGAGAGCGAGCTGATTTCTGTGAGGAAGCCCTGCCTTTACAAAACCGTTACACTCTCTTGCTTTCTCTGCCCACAGTCCAGGCGCAGGCCCTCGATAAAGGCCGAGGTTCTCTCACTCAGCTCACTCTCTTCAGGAGAGGTTCAGGATGGCTTCCAGGATCCCAGATACATCGGGGTTGCTCTCCCTTCCAGTCGCAGTTCCCGCCTCGGCCCTCAGGCGCCCACTGAGCCCACAGAGGAGGGGCGTCTAGCCGGTTCCAGCCTCTTCGGGCGCCGAGCTCCCGGACCCGCCCCCCGCGCCAGTTGCCAGGGAGCGGTTGCCATAGAGCTGAGCAGTTGTCCGCGTGCGCAGGCGGAAGTCCCGGATTGAGGCGCCGCCATTTTTGCTGCCCGGACGCGGAGCAAGAGGCTGAGAGAGTCGGAGACGCTATCCGCTTCCATCCGTCGCGCAGACCCTGCCGGAGCCGCTGCCGCTATGGATGATCGGGAGGATCTGGTGTACCAGGCGAAGCTGGCCGAGCAGGCTGAGCGATACGACGGTGAGTTGGGGGGGGAGTGGGGGGCTGGAATTCTCGGACCCTCTGCCGCCGCCCACAGAGGCCGGGAGCAGGAGACAAAATGGCGGCATCGACTCCGAGTCTGGCCCGGGGACGTGGATTCGGGAAGCAGGGACTGACCTGTGAGCTCTCGGAGCGGTGGGAGGCTCCAGGCTCAGCCGATTGATCCCTTCGGCGTCTTCAGTTGTAGGCTCTTGTGAACCTGGAGGCTTAGGCGTTAGGGTGGAGGAGTTGGTTGTAAAATGGCGGCTGGAGGGAGGGCGAGTCCCGGGGCGGGGGAGGGGGAGGAGATAGCGGGTGATGTCTCCGGGCGAGCAATCCCCAGGGGAGCTTCTGGGCCAGTCTTGGGGTGTGGAGAACAATTGGATGAGGTGATGGGTGAAGAAACACCCGCCACACGGGGGAGAGTGGCGACGGGGAGCCGTAGCTCTGGCGCCTTTCAGGGAAATATGGCGGGTGGGGGCGGTGGCTTTTCCCCGGAGGCCCAATGTGGGGCGGCGGCTGTGGAGTCTCACAAAGAAGACCGCTTGTGAGCCGAGGGCTTCCTTGAGGTTGTAGTGGGGGGGCAGACTTGCTTGAGGTTGGGGGAAGGGGCGAGAGTAGGAATCTCTGCAGTTCATCCTTGGGCGGAGGCCTGCTGAGATGCTGCGATCGAATTTCTTTCCTGTAGGCCAGCACACCTTTGAGCGAGATTTTTGGGGGGCTTTACGTTCAGCCTTCTGGGGAGGTGTAGAAAAATCTCGCTCAGTTCACTCACGTTCACTTTCCTCGGTCTTATGCTGGAGAGCTTGACGTTCCTGTAATCATTTTCTGGCTCTATAAGCTCTGGGTTTTGTGGATAGATACTGAACAGGAAACAAGGAGACATGACTCTTTAGTCCCTGTAATTCAGTCTTCAAGTTTGTGAAAATGCCTTTTCCTTCTTTCACGCACCATTATGACCAGTGGAGGGACCTCTTGACAAATAAAGTTATTTGAAATAACGTTTACGTTTAGTAACTGTTTTTTGGTTGACTCCCAGGGCTTGGAATGCGTGTTCGTACTTCATCGGGATCTTAACCTATCCCAAGCTCTCAACTGAGGCTTGGGTTTTTGCATGTAAGAACACAGAGGAGCTCAGCAGATCCTGTTTTCTTTTTTCCATTTTAAATAAATGGTTTTATGTACAGATGTGGACATTTTTTCTTTGTTCATTGCTGCTCTGTCCCTAAAGGTCCTTAAGACATGCTTCAGAACTTTATCGAAATATCCATTGTGTCTGTTCTATCCCAGGCTGCTTATTTAAATTGTCCCCTCATCTCCGTTTTGAATCTAGGTCCTTAAATTATCCCAACGTTCGTTAAGATGTAGCATAATAAAAACAATCGTATTTGGTTTCTGTGCTTTTGTAGGGTGAGGCGTGAGACCTGGTTGGAGTTGAGTGTTGTTAATTTTTAGTTTTTCTTAATTGCTTAAGTCACTTTTCAGAAATGTTTTGTAGGGCCCTTGCTTTCTTTGGATGTCAGTTTGGTCATAAATATACCCTCAGGGCCAGTCCTAATGAATCATAAGTTAGGAGTCAGGAATTTGAAAATTAGAAAAGCCTCAAACTTTGAAAACTCAAACTTGGGGAAAGGTACTGCACCAAGTTTTAGATTTGTAAGTCTAAAATTGTTATTTGCATTGAACGGGTTTCTGTTGGGGAGGGAATAAGATGGGGAAGTACAGCTCAAGGTCACGTTTGTCTTTTTTTCAGTGTTTAAAAATCAAACAAGTGTAGGTGTGCTTGTAATGGAAGTTTTTTTCCCTCCTTCTCTCTCATGCCCCAGATAGGTTCCCCTTTAATCTGCCACTGCCCTTGGAAGGAAATTAAAAATTCTACTTGAATGCTTTGTTTTCTGTGGGAATTTAGACTGTGAATAGACTTGTTACGAAGACCAAAAGGGATGTGGAGGAAGGTTTTATTTCTTTATTTTTTTAAATTAACTTTTGTATTAAAAACTGATTTGCAAGCTCATGATTGTGTATCTTCTAAGTAAATGACAGTTTAGTGATACATTTTGGAGTTGAGTCCTGAAGGTTTTTGACCAAAGTTTTTTTGGTTATTCTAGTAAGACTCTTTAGAAAGAGGCACGCCATTGCATTGCTAAACATAGGCTCTCATGCAGGAGCTAAAGGGGAAAGGAAACAGGAACTCTACCAAGGTGGGGAGGAACTCCTTGCTGGGCATAAGATAGGATGGGGCGTAGGATGGGGTTGTTGAAAAGGGGAAAACTCACCAAGAAACAGCTTCAATCTTTGTCCTTTTTTATTGGATGCAGTGATTTAGCTTTGTAGTGACAAAAAATGATTCCACAGTTTTAGTCTCCAAAATTTATCAGGTGTGGAAAGTGGAAGAAGGTGAGCAACAATTTGAATGGCTTGGTTTTGCATACCTAGTTATAAATACTGACCTTTCAGTCTGTTCCTACCAGCAGTACTTCCCTCCTTTGCATGCAATGTTTTACCTAATACTTAAGCTTCTTTGTAGCTTCTTTTAACTCAGTCCTGGGGATTTGGACCAGTTCATATGAATTATTTAGTGATGCTGGAGGAAGAACTAAGCTGTAAGAGGACAATTTTGGGTTGCAGATAAATACTGAAGTTTGGGGCAAAAACTCCTAACCTTGATCATTAAGTCTAGCATTTTATCACTTTACAAAAGTCAGTAGTTTAAGAACTAGGAAATAGTTCTTATTTTATTTGCAGCCATGTTATAAACAAATCTATCACCTTTTAGCACTCCTGAACTAAATCTTAACATTTCTGTCTGTATGAACGACATTACAGAAAAGTGGTGAGTATATGAGAGATAGGGAAAAATGAGCAGTTTTCAGTTTTTGAGAGTAAGGGGTACTGATACACTACATTTAGATTTGTTTGGGGTGATGGCTGGTTTGCCTTTTTCTCACCTTCTGCTGAGGATTGGCTCCATGAAAGCTTTGATGGTCATTTTTAGTTCACTCTGTGAATGTATCAACAGCAGAGTTAGTTCAGAGTCACTTGAGAACTGTCCTTTTAAAAATACATTGTCTCATCTCTAGCTTGCTCTGGTAGTCAAAGAAGGTTGGGAGCATGTTCTGCACTGAATCCTCACTGTCTTTTAGGAAAAGAGTGTCAGTAAATTAGTTAATGAATTTAAAAGCAGATTGTTTATTTTTCAGTTATAGCCAGTAATAATTTTAATTTGTTTTAATTAATGCTGCAATTGCTATTTTAGTTAGTGAACATTATTGAATTCATTTTATATTGTCCTGTCTAAACATAAGCAGAATTGCGCAATGCAGTTTTAAAAATCCTACATGTAGGGTCTCCCTGGTGGCCTTGGGGTGAAGTCTCAGTGCTATTACCAATATGGCTTGACTTTGATCCTCAGCCATGGAGCTAATCCACGTATGGTAAAGCAGACCTCTCCTGTCTCCCCAGTTGCTCCCCTTAGTAGCGTATTTCAGTCAGTCTGCCTGTTCTGCTCCCGACTCTGTCTCTGGTGAATCCTCTTACCGCCTCCCCCCCAACCTGTGGCCTACACCCCAGTGCTTCTATGGGGAAAAAAAACAACAACAAAAAAACCCAAACACACAAATCCTACAAGTAGCTTCTAGTCTTAATATTTAAAGCAAATACTCTTTGTGTATACTTTAGACTTTCATATATTATTGGATATATTTCAGTCTGTTCTACTGACTTATTATTGGGGGGAAAGGATGTCCTGAACAAACTCCACAAACAGGTTTTATGGACCCCACCCCCAACTCCAGACCAAAGAGATCCTAGACACCAAGGATTACTATTGGGGGGAAAGGATGTCTTGAACAAACTCCACAAACAGGTTTTATGGACCCCCACCCCCAACTCCAGACCAAAGAGATCCTAGGCACCAAGGATTACAAATCCTATAATATCATCTACCACCAAAGGGAGGATAGCTTGGAACTGAGAGTGGAGTTAAACAGCCACGTCTGGTATATAACCAGACATGTGGGCCTTGAGGAGGGGGTGTTTGGTTTTTGAAGGCTTTCAGTGTGCTGTTGGGGTTCCAGCTCACCAGAACTAGTAGGATGCATTCAGAAATTTATCTTTCTCCCTGAGTGAGTCATTTCTTCATTTCCCCTTTTTGTAAGTAAACCCTTGATTACCCCTTTTTGTGTGTACTTGCAATTGAGTCTCAATAAATCTCTTTTATGCATGTGGGTAAGGACCCACAGTCGGGACAACCTACTTCACTTTGGGGTTGCCTTGTAATAGTTCCATAGAATGGAATATAATGAAATCACACATCACTGCAATTTGAGGTGATGGATTTTTATTAAAATAGGTATTCATAGGCATCCACTTCACCTTTATATGACAGTCTCTTAAATTCAGTTCTGGTATGAGGGAGGGGAACACAGCAGGTATTAAATTGAACACATTTTTGATTTGGTAAGTATAGGCAAACATCTTGAACATCTATACAGACAAGAAATTTTTTTTTTTTAAGATTTATTTGTGCATACAAGAGCTGGGGTGTAGGCCAGAGGTGTGTGTGTGTCAGGGTGGGGGGGAAGTGAGAGGATTCACCAGAGGCAGAATGGGGAGCAGAACAAGTGGACTGACTGAAATACACTGCTGAGGGGAGCAGTGGGCGAGACAGGAGAAATCTGCTGTGCCATGTGGGTTAGCTCCCTGGCTGGGGATTGAATTCACGCTGCAGTAGCTTCTGATTGCTTCATAGCGTTGAGACTTAACCTGTTGAGCCACCAGGAAGGCCCCAAGATGATTTTTCATATTTGTTTTATAGCTTGGTCAAGGGAATATAAAATACTAAAAAAAGTTCTCTTTCTTCACTTTAGGTTGGTGTAGCAAGTGAAATTTCAGCCCAGTAAAATAATGTATCTGATTTTACAAATCAGTTTTAAATACTTTAAGAAGCTGATCTGAAAGCAGGATTTTTAAAAAAAGATTTATTTATTTGCATGCAAGAACTGGGGTGTGTGTAGGCCAGCGGTGGGGGGTGAGAGGAATCACCAGAGACAGTGGGGACCATGACAGTGTACTGTCTGGGAAGCAGCTGGAGAGACAGGAGAGGTCTGCTGCTCCCTGTGGGTTAGCTTCCTGGCCTTGCATCAGATTTGATGCAGTGGCTGCTGTTAGCTTCCTAGTGCTGAGACTTAACCCGTCGCGCCAACAGGGAGGCCCCAGGATTTTTTTTTAAAAAGAGTGTTTTAAGGCTGACTCACAGGAATGTTTGAGAAAAATGAATGTATTTAAACAGTAATGACAAGCACAAAGTAAAGGTTAACTTTTTTAAGTATGTAACGCCATATTTATATTGAACTTTTTTGAAGACCACTTGGACAATATATCCTCCTTAATTTTATGTAACAGTGAAGGTAGTATTCCATTTTATGGTTTAGGAAAGTGAATTTGAGAAGATTTAGCAATCATTTTTTTTCATTATCACATGACCCAGGTGCCTAGTAAATAGCAAAACCAGAACTTGTTGGTCTCCTGACCTTAGACAGGTAGTCTTATTATTCTTAGCAGTTCAAACCAAAGCCTTGTAACTACGTGAGGGGGTGCCTTTGGGGAATGGGGGTATATGCTTATTCAATATTTACTTTTATCTCATATGTCTTGAAGTGACTTGGCTAGTAGCCAACAAAAATAGATAACATATCTTCCCACTTTTTTTTTTTTAAAGATTTATTTTTTATTTATGCATACAAGCTGGGGTACAGGCCAGAGGTGTGGGGCGGTGAGAGGGTTCACCAGAGACAGAGCGGGTAGCAGAACAGGCAGATCAGAAATACACTGCTGAGGGGAGCAGCGGGCCAGGCAGGAGAGGTCTGCCGCACCATGTGGGATTCTCCCAGGTCGGTCATCGAACTCGTGTCGCTGCTGCCGACAGCTGCGCAGCGCTCAAATGCTGCGCGGGGGGGGGGGGGGGGGG
>PVIJ01001153.1:0-102496 GCA_004024925.1 Scalopus aquaticus | reverse complement strand
CAGAATTGTGGGGTGATGAGAGGATTCACCAGACACAGAGAGGGGAGCAGAACAGGCAGATCTGCTGAAGTACACTGCTGAGGGGAGCAGTGGGCTAGGCAGGAGAGGTCTGCTGTACCATCAGAAACTCATTTAAATTTACTGAATGGTAGTAACAATTGCCATAATGATAAAAGGTTTATAATAATTTATCCAAATCCGAATGCTTTAAAATGAACATAACAGTAAACTGGGATTATCTTGCAAACTTGCCCCTATGGTCATCCTGCATAAGAGCATTTGTTTCTGTCACTCGTGTCCTTTAGTTATAAAGTTCCCTAAACTTTGTCCATTTCTAGCACAGGAAGTATTTTAGCTCTAAGTCCCTACAAGATAGCTTTTCTTTTTCAAATGAATTTAACATTTGGCAGAACATAAGACAAAGGCTTAAAGGGAATGATATCGTCCTTCCAGTTTCCTCTTTCACAAATGTGAAGGGAAAAAGTCAAGGATATAGTAATTGCTGAAAATAATTTTCTGGCATAACAGATAATCACTCTTGACAATGTCAAAGCTTAGTATGTTGGTTTTGTTATGTCTACCTTGTCTTAGATTTGTGTTTAAAAGATGTGATACGCTTTTTTGTCCTAAGCTCAGAACATATTCCCCAAATAACATTTTTTTTTGACAGGATCATAATTTATTTAAAAAATGAAGAACTTCTGCCTGAAGCTGATGTGGGCAGCTATAGAAAGCATTTTTTTAAAAAATTAATTTATATCCTTTACATTATTGTGTATCTCCCATAGGTTTCCCACCACCAATTCTCCTGTGAACCATCACCATAGTCTCTTGTCCTCTTTTCTCCTCTATTTTGGTCTTTCTTCCCCCTCCTCTGTAGAATGTCTCTTATTTGTGGTTGCTTGCTAGTTTTTGTGTTTGTTCATGTTTTCTTTGCTATTTTCTCCTTCTGATTTCTCATTCGGCTCTCTTACATTCCTCCTATAAGTGATACCATTCGATATTTTTCTTTTTCCTTCTGGCTTATTTCACAAATGACATTTTTTAAAAAAGATATATTTATGCATACAAGCTGGGGTGTAGGCCAGAGGTGTGAGGGGGGGTGAAAGGAATTACTAGAGACAGAGTGGGGAGCAGGACAAGCAGATCTGCTGAAATACACTGCTGACGGGAGCAGTGGGCGAGACAGGAAAGGTCTGATGCACCATGTGGGAAGCTCCTTTGCTGGGTATCGAACTCGTGCTGCAGTGGCTCTGGATGGCTTCATAGTGCTGCGACTTAACCCGATTCACCACCAGGGAGGCCTAACCTACTTATTTTTGAATTGTTCATAGCAAATGTACTCACATAAGTAACATTTGCAGGAGTTTTTTAAAAAACTATGCGTGTAAGAACTAGGGTGTAGGCCAGAGGTGCTGGGGTGACAGTATTTACCCCTGCACCAAAGTGTGGAGGAGAACAGGTGTTTCCACTGAAATACAGTGCTGAGGGGAGCAGCAGACTGGACAGGAGAGGTCTGCTGTACCATGTAGGTTAGCTCCCTGGGGGGGATGGAACTCATGCTTCAGTGGCTGGCCATAGCTCTATAGCAGTGTATCTTTAATCCCTGCACCACCAGGGAGGCCCCCACTGTCTTATATCATTTACCTCCTCTTCCTTTTAGTTTCTGTCTTTACTTCCTTTGAACCTCATCTTTTTGGTTCTGTTACAGCTATGAACATGTTTTGCTACTCTGCCTGATGGAGTATCTTAAGTTCTAAAAGGAGAAATCTGTTTTGATGGAGAGGGAGTTTTAAAAAAATTCCTTAAATATTGAGACTGATGGGTCATTTCTGCGGTCAGAATTGTGGAAATCTGGGTAAAAGATCGTCTTGGTGTTTAACTTAGCAGAAGCTTATTGGGAAGGTTTTAGAGTTTTTTGGGAGGTTAAACAAAATTTGTTCTTTCCTTTTCTGCGGAATGTTATGAGTTAAGAGTGGCATCTCTCTCTTTTTTTTTTTTTAATTTATTAATGCATACAAGAACTGGGGTGTAGGCCAGAGGTGCCAGGGGAGGTGAGAGGACCCACTGCAGACAGAGTGGGGAGCAGAAAGGCTGATGGACTGAAATACACTGCTGAGGATAGCAGCAGGTGAGACAGGAGAGGTCTGCTGCGCCACGTGGGTTAGCTCCCTGGTCTGGATTGGACTCCTGTTGCAGTAGCCATTGATAGCTTCATAGTACTGAGACTTAACCCCTTGTGCCACTAGAAAGGGCCCGGTATCTGTTTTTAGGCTGGAATATGAGGAAGACAAATTGTATGTACTTCAGCGTCAGGATTACTGTGTTTGGAAAAGCCTGAGTTCAGAGTAATAAAAATAAGTTCCATATGAATTTGACAAATACATTCTGAGAAAACCAGCTGTGTACCAGGCACTGTTCTAGAAACTTAATGTGTTTATCAGTAAACAAAGTACACAAAGAGGTCTCTTTAAGGAATTTACATTGTAGTGAATTTATAAATACTTTTAAAATTATTCTGTTAGTATGTGTTAAGAGTAATTAAGAAATAGCTTGAATGGGTGAATAGTATTGACATGCTATATAACATAGGGCAGTCTGGTAGGAGATGGTCCCGCTCCTATATCCAGTACTGTAGAAAGTTAAATGCTTACTTCATTGACTAGTGGTGTCAGGTGGTGCTAATAAATTGAAAAACTTACTGAAAAGATTTTCACTGATTCTGATAATAGAATTCCAGAATGTAATGCCATATACTTAACATTCTTTAAATCTTCAGTAACAACCCTGCAAAGTAGGGTAAAAATCAAGAACCTTAGGGAAAGTGACAGCAGATACTTAAGTATCATTGAGTCGGCTCAGTCTTTCATTATGAAGCTGATCCTTTTCGATTGTTGTGTGTATCGTCAGTAGTAGATTTTAGTTATATAACTTAAAAGTTAACTGTGGAACAACCTTGGTTTAATTTTTCTCTGCAGTGTTATTACCTTTTATATATGAAGACAGAATGGTATTTATTTAGATTTGAGTTTATTTTCCAGTGGCATAGTAACAAGAAGATAGTGGATTAAGTAGTGCACCAGAGATCATTAAATTCAGGGGAGATCTGCCTATGCCTAGTTTAGGTTTTATCTTTTGACTATTGTTCCTTCAGACATGTCACTTAGTTCCCAAGCCTTCTGTATGATGAGAGCTCTCTTTTGTGATATGTAGTTTTTATATGATGAATTAGCAGGTTGAAACTTTTTCCTGTTTTTTTTTTTTAAACAGATTTATTTATATTTATGTAGAGAAGAACTGGGGTGTAGGTCAGAGTTGTGGGGGGTGAGAGGATTTACCAGAGACAGAGTGGGGAGCAGAACAGGAGGATCCACTGAAATACACTGCTGAGGGGAGCAGCAGGTGCGACAGGAGATGTCTGCTACATTAAGTGGGTTAGCTCCCTGGCTGGGGATTGAACTCATGCAACAGTGGCTGGTGATAGAGCTGAGGCTTTAACCTTTGCGCCACCAGGGAGGCCCCACATTTTGTTTTATTTTTAAATTCTTCATCCTGGAAACTTTTAAGACACATTAGCCTGTGACCACCACTGTGGAGGGCTATGTAACAAAGCCAAGTTCAGGTGTGGGTTGCATCTATAACTTTGGGTTCTAACTCCAGCCAACTTAGCTACTAGTCCATTAGATAGAGGACCTCCCATTGTCCAAACTGCATTTATATTCCTATTTGTGTTGAATGAATTATAAGCTTGAACTCTATGAAATTGCCAATTTCAGTGATTTTTGACCCATCAAAAAGTCATTTCACAAGGTTCAGTCTAATGCTAAGGGTGGTTAAGGTGAGTTCTCAATGTGCCCAAAAAAGCATCAAGACTTAAGGAAGCGCCATATTTATTCTGGGACTGTGTGTGGTTTCTTTCTCATGTTTGTGTTGCTTTCTGTAGTTAACTAAATTGATTTTACCTATTTTTACTTTCTAGGTCTGTCTCATGCTTTTTCTCTCAGAATAATGAATCAGATTTGCTGTTTGCAATTCTTTTAATGCAGTTCTTTCAGTGTCACTTTATAATTTCTCCTGAAATGTGTAACTATAGGGCACCCCAGGTACAGCCATCATTTTGGAGAAGGGAGAAAAGTGGTATGTAATATACTATTCTCCAGCAAATGAGACCTTTTTTGCTAGTCATTAGGATAAAGAGAATAGAAAAGGCCCCTTGTTTTCTTTCCAGAAGAGAATTGGTCTCAGTGCTAAATTTCAAAGGTGGTAATGTACACTTGTAAGATATTTGCATTTATTAGATTATACAGTATTACAACAGTAATACTGTACAGATTTATTAATGTGGGCCTTCCTAGTGGCATAGCGGTTAAGCTCTGCGCTGTGGAGCTGTTAGCAGCGGTGACGTGAGTTCGATGCCTGGCTGGGGAGATTACCACATTGCGCGGCAGACCTCTCCTGCTGCTCCCCTCAGCAGTGTATTTCCGTCGATCTGCCTGTTCTGCTCCCCACTCTGTCTCTGGTGAACCCTCTTGCTGCCCCACACCTCTGGCCTGTATCGCAGGTTATAGGCATAAATAAATAAATATTAAAAAAAAGATTTATTAATGCGTACAAGACTTGGGGTGTAGGCTAGAGATGCAGGTGGTAAGAGGATTCACCAGAGACAGAGTAGGGAGCAGAGCTGGCAGATTCACTGAAATACATTACTAAGGAGAGCAGTGGGGTGAGACAGGAGAGGTCTGCTGAGCCATGTGTTCCCCAACCCAAAGATTGAACTCAGGCCATAGAGGTTATAGCACCGAGACTTAGCCCTTAGGTCAGAGGCCCTTGATTTCTTAACTATAACCAGTAAAATCCCATTTATTAAGGTAGGTTTTTTTTCTTACTGTTAACATTCCATGAACTGGTCCCCCCCCCCCCCCATTATTTCTGGCTTTGAAATCAGACCAAGAATTGACATATTCCTCAGCCTCTTGGCTTTTTTATATGACTCTTGAGTATTTTCAGATGTCATTCTTTTTTAAAGTAATAGAGAAGTTAAGCACTGTTAAGTATAAGAAAATAAAAGGCTGGACAACAAAGCAATTCTAGGAACTTAGTGATAACAGCAGTATGGTGTTCCATGTATCTTTTCAATAGGTGACTTTTTAGGACTGTATTTTGGGGGCATTGAGGAATGGGCCACAGGGACTCTTGACCTACTACACCAGTTAACTGTTAAATCTGTTTTTCTTCTTCCCCCAAATTAATATATATAGTTTATTAGATATAATTTATTAGGTATAGTTTAAATATTGACATAATTTGACATAGGCTACAAGTGAGTTTTGGCCAGTATACTGCCACGAAATATACCTAAAATGTAATTTTGTGCAGTTTGGGTTATTTGCTTAGGAGAGATTTCTGAGAAGTGGAATTTGCTGGTAAAAGTAAATGAATTTAAAGCTTTTGGCTTGTGCACTCACGGTTCTCTGAAAGGATGTTTTCAGTGTGTAGAACCACTATTAATATGATCCTTACACTTTCATCTTTTTTTTTTTTGAAGATTTATTTATTTATACATACAAGCTAGGGTACAGGCCAGAGGTGTGGGGCGGTGAGAGGGCTCACCAGAGACAGAGTCACCAGAGACAGTGGGGAGCAGAACAGGCAGATCAGAAATACACTGCTGAGGGGAGCAGCAGGCGAGGCAAGAGAGGTCTGCTGCACCATGTGGGATTCTCCCCAGCTGGACATCGAACTCGCATGGCGCTCTGCTGACAGCTCCACAGTGCTCCACAGTGCAGCGCTCAACCGCTGCGCCACCAGGGAGGCCCCACTTTCATCTTTTATTTATCTTTTTATCTTATAGTTATTGTGGATTTCTTAGGACTTTTTTGTACTTAATTTCAGAATGCGACTGCCGCTATTTTTTTTTGTTTCCCTTTCCCCTAATATTTTGTCATTGCCATTTATGCTTATCACCCTATACCAATACTGTTCCCCTCTATTGTTTCTTTCAGTTTTAAAAGCTCAGAGAATTTTTGAACACTGGTGGTAGTTGCTTTACAATCTATTTTGTAACCCCTCCCCACCCCCCAATCTGTTTTGGTTCTGCATGACTTTGAAGATAATTAGATTAGGAGAATTTTGGTTTGTGCCCACTTTATTTATTTATTTTTTGTAAAGATTTATTTATTTATACATACAAGCTGGGGTACAGGCCAGAGGCGTGGGGCGGCGAGAGGGTTCACCAGAGATAGCGGGTAGCAGAACAGGCAGATCAGAAATCCACTGCTGAGGGGAGCAGCGGGCAAGGCAGGAGAGGGGATTCTCTCCAGCTGGGCATTGAACTTGCATCGAGAGCTGTCGACAGCTCCACAGCGCAGCACTCAACTGCTGCGCCACCAGGGAGGCCCGGTTTGTGCTCACTTTAGAGGCTTTCAGTTCAAGTAGAATAGAGAGTGTACTTATTTCCCTAATCAAGATGTGATTTAAAGTATTATTAACATACGAGCCTCCCTGGTGGTGCAATGGAAGGGGTTAAGTCTCAGCACTGTGAAGCTCTTAGCAGCCAATGCAGCATGAGTTGGATCCCCAGCCAGGGACCTTCCCACATGGTGCAGCAGACCTCTCCTGTCTTGCCCGCTGCTCCCCTCAGCAGTGTACTTTAGTCCATCTGCCTGTTCTGCTTCCCACTGTCTCTGGTGAATCCTGTCAAAACCTCCCCTCGCCCCCCAACCTCTGGCCTTTACCCCAGCTCTTCTTTGCATAAATAAATCTTTTAAAAAAGTTTTATTAACATATAACTTTTTCTTTAGTATATGATGTTCATGGCACAGCAGACCTCTCTTGTCCAGCCTGCAGTATATTTTAGTAGATCCGCCTGTTCTCCCCACTCTGTCTCTGGTGAATACTCTCATGCCCCCTCCCCCCACCTCTGGCCTACACTCTACTCATATGCATAAATAAATAATAATAAATCTTTAAAACTGAAAAAAAAAAGAATTTGGCCAACTTGGATGTTTTCCAGCTAGAGCAATTAATCAGTATATTTTCTGTAGTTACATGGGAAATATTAATGGAAAATAGAAAAAAGTGGTGTAAGGACTTGTATTGGTATTTTCTGCATAGAAATTTTTTCACCATTATGTTTTATATGTATATTTGATTTTAATATTCTTATGGACTGACTGTATTTTCATTGATTATCCAATAGTAAGTTGTTTTGAGTTTTTGACTATAAGTTATTAGTAACAATAATGAAATACTTGTCTCCAAAATAAGATTTTCTGTTATTTGTGTTATTTTAAGGCATTCTAAGAACTAGAGTTTACAGATCAGCGTTAATGCACACAGAGTTGCCCTCTTTATTCTCTGAAAGGAGAGCAAAATTTATGCCACCAACTTACTAGGCATTACATAATTTTTTCACTAGCAAAAAGTCATGTATTTAACGATTTTAAACAGTTAAAATGTGAAATGCAATTTTTCCTACTTTTTTAAAGATTTATTTATTTATGCACACAAGCTGGGGTACAGGCCAGAGGTGTGGAGCGGCGAGAGGGTTCACCAGAGACAGAGTGGGGAACAGAATAGGCAGATCGACAGATCTGAGGGGAGCAGCAGGCGAGGCAGGAGAGGCAGGAGAGGTCTGTCGCGCCATGTGGAAATCTCCCTGGCTGGGTGTCGAACTTGCATCGACGCTGACAGCTCCACAGCACAGTGCTTGACTGCTGCGCCACCAAGGAGGCCCCTTGTTGACTTCTTAAAAAGCTGAAATTGCATATTAAATCAGAAGGTACGACCATATTAAGTAAATACTATTCCATTCTGCCAGAAGAAACTTACTATCTAATAATTTTTTAAGTTTTTTTTTTAAAAAGATTTATTTATGCACGCCAGCTGGGGTACAGGCCAGAGGCGTGGGGCGGCGAGAGGGTTCACCAGAGACAGAGTGGGGAGCAGCACAGGCAGATTGATGAAAATACACTGCTGAGGAGAGCAGAGGGCTGGGCGAGGCAGGAGAGATCTGCTGCGTCACGTGGGAGTCTCCCCAGCCGGGCATCGTACTCGCGTTGCTGCTGCTGACAGCTCCACAGCGCAGTGCTTAACCGCTGCGCCACCGGGGAGGCCCTCTAATTCTTCTTTTTTAAGATTTATTAATTTATGCATATAAGAGCTGGGATAAGTAGGCCAGAGGTGTGGGGTGGGTGTGGGTGAGAGGATTCACCAGTGGGGAGCAGAACAGGTGAATCCACTGAAATACACTGCTGAGGTGAGAAAGGAGAGGTCTGCTGGGCCATGTGGGTTAGCTCCCTGGCCAGGGATGGAACTGGTGTTGCAGTGGCTGCAGTTAACGTCATACTGCTGAGACTTAACCCCTTTTGCCACCAGGGAGGCCCTCTTACCTGAATATTCTTTCAGAACTTATTCTTTGCTCAAATGCCAGTACATATCAATGTGCACTGGGTGTAATATGCATCATCTTATATAATATTAATAAAGATACATTACACCACGTCACAGGTGACTAAGAAAAATCTGGATTTCAGAGACAGAATGAAAAAATGTTTCCTAAGATTAGATGATAAATAACTTTGAACCTGGTATTCAACAACTTGCCTTTTTTCCTTTACACCATTGTGAATATTGGGGCCTCCCTCCTGGCGCAAGGGGTTAATTAAGTTGGCAGCCATTGCAGCACAATTCTGTTTCCTGGCTCCCCAGGGAGCTAACCCGCATGGCCCAGCAGGCCTCTTCTGTCTTGCCTTCTGCTCCCCTCAGCAGTGTATTTCAGTAAATCTGTCTGTTCTGCTCCCCACTTTGTTTCTGGTGAATTCCCCGCGGGGGGTCCCCCCACTTCTGGACGCCACCCCAGCTCTTGTATGCATGCATGAATAAATAAAAATAAATCTTTTGAAAAAAGGGGAAGGCAAAGACCTACCCATTTAAAAAAATAAAGCATTGTGAATTTATAAAGAGATACTTTAAAAGCAAAATTGACTTGATGAAAATTAAAAATGTCTGGTTTGTTCACCTGGATAACTCTTCCTTTAAAATAGGAAAACCTTCCCATGGAATTTTAGTGTATAGCCAGGGTTGGGAACTACTACCCTGATTGAATTGGGGTGCTTCTTAAACATTTTGGGTTTGGTCTGTACTCAGATTTAATGCCTACCTCCGTGTATACACCTGGGCCTGAGCAGATGACTGTGAAACTTATTTTAGAGGCTGTGTCAGGCTAGTCGTTTTTTTTTTTTTTTTTAAAGGCAGTAAAGTAATTGCCAGGAATTCAGAGTTTGAGGATATTGATATTGGAAGCTACATGGCAATAGTACATAGTTTTTTTGTCTGTCAAAGCTTTTAGCAGACAGTGACTAATGGTATGTGGGATATATATTTTCCCAAGTGTGTCATTAGAGGTTATCACTGTTGTGCGGATGGTGACATATGTAATGTAACATTAGGCTTAAAATTTTAGCTATAAATGGTAATAAAACTTAAACATGATTTTTAAAATGTCAGTTACTGTTTTAGAGTTGCATTATTAGGGTTGCATTGCACACACTGCACTGGCAGAGTGTGAGACACGCGTGCCTGTGAACTTCATGTTTCAAAAATCAAAATTTTGATTTTGTCATTTCTCCCTGTGTCTGTATATTTTTATGTTATGCTTTGATCAGTTCTGTGTATTTTTTTTTAAAGATATATTTATTTTTGTGTAGAAGAATTGGGGTGTTGGCCAGAGGTATGGAGGGTGAGAGGATTCACCAGAGACAGAGTGGGGAGCAGAACAGGCGGATCCACTAACATATACTGCTAAGGGGAGCATTGGATGTGGGTCAGCTCCCAGACTCGGCATTGAACTCATGCATGCAGCCGTGGCTGGCGATAGCTTGCTAGCGCTGAGACTTTAAACCTGTGCCACCAGGGAGGCCCTCTGTGTCTGTATTATTATATAATACTTTGATTAGTTAATAAAATCAGGAGTTTTCCTTCGAAAGTTTTTCAGGGATTTCACCTGTACTGTTTTTTACAGTCATAAATAAATTTCATTTTATATTTTTGATAAATAAGCTTAACCTCACTCCTGCTCTATGAATGTAACTGTTGTGTTAAATTTGGAAAGCAGCAAAAAAGCATGTGAAAGTGTTCGTGGTAAATAATTGCATCTTTGATAATCAATTTTCTTTCCTCTTGGACTTTTTAAAAAAAGATTTATTTAAATTTATTTAATATTTAAATTTATTTAAATCTTGTATTGCATGCAAGAGCTGGGATGTAGTCCAGAAGTGTAGGGGTGATGAGAAGATTCACCAGAGACAGAGTGGGGAGGAGAACAGGGAGATTGAAATACACTGCTGAGGGGAGCAGCAGGCAAGACAGGAGAGGTCTGCTGCGCCCCATAGGTTAGGTTAGCTCACTGGTTGGGAATCGAATTCAGTTGAACTCATGCTGAAGTTGCTGCTTATATATAGCTTCATAGTGCTGAGACTTAATCCCTTGTGCCACCAGGGAGGTCCCCCCTTGGACTTTTTAAGACTACATACTTATTTTGGATGTCTTGGGAGTGAGTTTCTCCTTGGATTAAAAAAAAAAAAAATTGGGCCTCCCCGGTGGCGCAGCGGTTAAGCGCTGCGCTGTGGAGCTGTCGGCAGCGGCGACGCGAGTTCGACGCCTGGCCGGGGAGAATCCCACATGGTGTGGCAGACCTCTCCTGCCTCGCCCGCTGCTCCCCTCAGCAGTGTATTTCCATCAATCTGCCTGTTCTGCTCCCCGCTCTGTCTCTGGTGAACCCTCTCGCCGCCCCACAGCTCTGGCTTGTACCCCAGCTTGTATGTATAAATAAAAAAAAAAAAATACCAAAAAAAAAAATTGTTACGTAATGTGCAGTTGTGGGCCTCCCCGGTGGCGCAGTGGTTAAGCGCTGCTCTGTGGAGCTGTCGGCAGCGGTGACGCGAGTTCGATGCCCGGCTGGGGAGAATCCCACATGGTGCGGCAGACCTCTTCTGCCTCGCCCGCTGCTCCCCTCAGCAGTGTGCCTCTGATCTGCCTGTTCTGCTACCCGCTCTGTCTCTGGTGAGCCCTCTCGCCACCCCACACCTCTGGCCTGTACCCCAGCTTGTATGTATAAATAAAATAAATCTTTAAAAAAAAATGTGCAGTTGTTTGCAGTCTAATTTAGAACTGTTGCAAAATTAAAAAAGAAAAGATTTTCGCGAACTTTTGTGATAGAAATATTTTAGAGACGGGGAGCCAGAGCCATTATGGACTGTAGTTAGGGAAGACTTAAAAGTAGATGCATTATTCATTGGGGTGTATAAGATCTGGATGGTTGTAGAGGAAGCTTCTTTTGAAATATATTATTAAAGGTACAGAAAAGGAATATGTCATATGAGGCTTAAGGATGGATTGTTTGGGTTAGAAAGAAAAAAATGGTGCCAGATTATAAAAAGGCTTTATTATTAGCCTGAAATTCTAAGCTCTGTGTTCTTTATTTAAACTATTACTGCATGCATCAAGTACATCGTTCACACTCCTGTAAGTGCTTACATTGTCCTGGATCCCCTACCCACCAATCTTGGAAGAGATACAAGCAAATAAAAGGTTTTTAATGTATTGTTGAGTTCCCACTGTGTGCCAGATAATTCATTTTATGATCTCCTTTGAAAGTTCAGAACTCAGTGAGAGGTGGGTTATCTCCCAAGTTGTGGGTGAGGAAACAAGCTTTTAGAGTTTAAGTGAGATATACAATAGTGAAAGTGTTAGAACCAGACAGCTTATGGGGAGACTTTCCAGGCCTCATATTTCCTTATTTCTTGTGTCCTGTTTATTTAAATACAGGGTGCTTAATTATTAACTCTGTCCGCTTTAATTAATTTAAAGCTTTGCTTAAAAAACCCAAACCCAGGCCTCCCTGGTGGCGCAGCGGTTAAGTGCTGTGGAGCTGTCGGCAGCGGCAACGCGAGTTTGACACCTGCTGGTGAGATTCCCACATGGCGCTGAAGACCTCTCCTGCCTGGCCCCTGCTCTGCTTAGCGATGTATTTCTGTCTATTTGCCTGTTCCACTCCCCATTCTGTCTCTGGTGAACCCTCTCACCGCCCCATGCCTCTGGCCTATACCCCAGCTGCTATGCATAAATAAATAAATCTTAAAAAAAAAAACACAAAACCAAACCCAGAAGCAGCTTCTAAATCTTAACCCTTTCCCTTAAAGGGTACCTACCTTTATAATAACTTTTTTTTTTAAAGATTTATTTATGCATACAAGCTGGGGTACAGGCCAGAGGTGTGGGGCTGCAAGGAGGTTCACCAGAGGCAGAGTGGGGAGCAGAACAGGCAGATAGACGGAAACACACTGCTGAGGGGAGCAGAGGCAGGAAAGGTCTGCTGCGCCATGTGGGAATCTCCCTGGCCTGGTCGAACTGCTTGGCCACTGCTGACAGCTCCACAGGGCAGTGCTTAACTGCTGTGCCATCAGGGAGGCCCTGTAATAACTTTTGAATACTTTAAAACACACGTAACAAGTTGCTGTCTTTTTTTTTTATTAATCTTTTTAAGTAAACCTAACTAGTGATTGCTACTAAAGTATTTCTAGGAAAATAGAAATAACACTCTTGAAGCTATATATTTTAGGTTTTTATTTCATCCTAAGATCCTTTCCACATTACTTACTATTAGAATTAAAATTGACAATTACAGATTGAACTATAATTTTTTTTTAAAAGATTTATTTTTTATTTTTACATACAAGCTGGGGTACAGGCCAGAAGTGTGGGGCCGCGAGAGGGTTCACCAGAGACAGAGTGGGTAGCAGAACAGGAAGATCAGAGATACACTGCTGAAGGGAGCAGTGGGCGAGGCAGGAGAGGTCTGCCGCACCATGTGGGATTCTCCCTGGCCGGGCGTCGAACTCGCGTCGCCGCTGCTGACAGCTCCACAGCGCAGCGCTTAACCGCTGCGCCACCAGGGAGGCCCTGAACTATAATTTTTTGAACTACAGTTTTGAATAATGTAAAATCTTAAGTTTTATTTTAGTGTTCCAGCCTTAGTCCAATCTAAATGATTTGGAAACACACTCATAAGAGTGCAAATTGCCTTTTAAAGGAATTACTTCCTAAGCTTTGATAAGACTTCAGCTGCTGAATTATTTATGATAAAACTAATATTGTCAAATTTGGCAGGGACTTAAAGTTTAATAGTCAAATTAAGTCATTGTAGCTATCTGAGACTTTTGTAATTAGATTAATCTGATGGGTTTATTAGAGTTTAGTTCCATCAAAGATCAAATGGTCCATAGGGCTCATACTAAATTTTTTTTTTTTAAATATTTATTTATACATGCAAGCTGGGGAACAAGCCAGAGGCGTGGGGCAGCGAGTGGGTTCACCAGAGACAGAGTGGGGAGCAGAACAGGCAGATCAGAAACACACTGCTGAGGGGAGCAGCGGGCGAGGCAGGAGAGGTCTGCCGCACCGTGTGGGATTGTCCCCAGCTGGGCGTTGAACTCGGTGCTGCCGACAGCTCCACAGCGCAGTGCTCAATGGCTGCACCACCAGGGAGGCCCATGAATTTCTTTTATGATTAACAGATAATGCCTGCCCTTAAAATTGTTGAAATCAAGTTTCTTTTCCATGTTTTATGGTGCAGAACTGATGCTTCCAGTAGAATATATGTACATGGTACTTTCCTTAGGAAAAATTTGGCTCTTACCTTTGTATTCCTAAATTTTAAGTCTTTGCTAAAAAACATTTTAATCTTTTATTATTTATTTTAAAGATTTATTTATGTATGCATAAAAGCTGGGGTGTAGGCCAGAGGTGTGGGGGATGAGAAGATTCACCAGAGACAGAGTAGGGAGCAGAACAGGCAGATTGAATGATATATACTGCTGAAGGGAACAGTGCGCAAGGCAAGAGGTCTGCTGTGCCATGTGGGAAGCTCCCTGGACAGGGATAGAAACCCTGTAGCAGTGGCTGGGGATAATCCTTCATGGTGCTGAGGGTTAACCCCTTGCGCCACCAGGAAGGCCCAACATTTGAATCTTTTAGAAGCCATAAAACAGAATGTTGACTATCATTGAATTGTCATTGAATCATTCACATATTGACTATGTTTAGTGTTTGTCCAAGTTTTGCTTAGTTAATCGTCTTGCCCATTCTTCATTAAGTGTGTCAAGGTAGTTTGAAGGCAACACATGTAACTTTCTATAGAAATTCCTTCACTGTTTTCATGAGATCAGAAATAACTGGTTAAAGATAAAGCTTCTTGAGTATTCTGGTCAGACATTTTCTATTAGTCATTCCCTCTCCCCCACCACACTAATTGCTTTAAGGTTTGTAACACACGACTGAGCCTGACCCAGTCCCTCCCTCCCTCCCTCCCTCTACAAAGTCTGCTAACATGAACTGGGCTGCCTTGCCAAGTTCCAACCTGGGGCCTGTGGTAGGTATTATAGCCCCACACACATTTTAAAATGGAAAAAAAAAAAGTGTGGTCTAATGTACCATAGTTCAAGAGGATACATTGAAATCTCCCAATTGTTTATCTTTTTTTAAGATTTATTTTATTTATGCATACAAGAACTGGGGTGTAGGCCAGAGGTGTTGGGGGGGGTGAGAGAATTCACCAGACTGAGTGGGGAGCAGAACAGGCGGATCTACTGAAATACGCTTTAAGGGGAGCAGCGGGCAAGACAGGAGAGGTCTGCTAAGCCATGTGCGTTAGCTCCCTGGCAGTCCTTTGAACTCATTCTCTCTTAGTAGAAGCCCTGAGACTTAACACTTTGTGTGCAGGTGCCCTTTAAATTTACCAGCCCTTGGGGCCAGCCATTTTCTGTGCCACCGCATGAATGGTATAAGCATTCAATAAAACAAACACAACTCCTGAACTACTGGATATTAAAAAAACTGTAATCTCTCTCATAAAACACCTTACACTTTCACCAAAACAATGTGTAAAGCTTCTAGACTGAGTACGATCAAAGAAATAGCTCCTAATAGTTCCAAATAAATCCACCGTGGCGTGAAAAACCGGAGACTATATTAACACGTATCAATACGTGAGCGGCCACCTGATACAGGTGACAAAAACACGTACTAATACGTGAGCAGACCACAAAGTGTTAACACCTAGGCTACTAGGGAGGTACCCCCATGGCTATTTCTCTTTAGAAAAGGTTTAAAATACCTTTACTGTCTCTTTGTGCCTCAATTTTGAGATATTATGTAGACCATGTTCAGTCTTTGCTGCTTTTCAGAATTTTAGGGGAAATAGAACTGTTGCAAAATTATGTGTTAGCTTCTCTAAAAATGAATAGAATCATCCTTGGGCTGGTATGTTAACACTTTGTGGTCCGCTCACGTATTAGTACGTGTTTTTGTCACCAGTATCAGGTGGCCGCTCATGTATTAATACGTGTTCATCTAGTCTCCGGTTTTTCACGCCACGGTGGATTTAGTTGGAACAATTAGGAGCTATTTCTTTGATCATACTCAGTCTAGAAGCTTTACACATTGTTTTGGTGAAAGTGTAAGGTGTTCTATGAGAGATAATACAGTTTTTTTAATATCCAGTAGTTCAGGAGTTGTGTGTGTTTTATTGAATGCTTATACCATTCATGCGGTGGCACAGAAAATGGCTGGCCCCAAGGGCTGGTAAATTTAAAGGGCACCGGTACACAGAGTGTTAAACATGTCTTTGCCATATGAAGGACATTGTATTTTCACGACATGCCTCAGAATATGAATGAATCATGAAAGGACATAACATCCAACTCCCCTATCCCCCAGTTCTCCTTTTCATTCCTTAATTTCTTTTTTTTTCTTTTTAAAGACATTTTTGTTTTTTCATGCATGTAAGAACTGGGGTGTAGGCCAGAGGTGAGGGTGAGCAGAACACACAGACCCACTGAAATACACTGCTGAGTTTGATCCTGGCCAGGGAGCTAACCCACATGGATTAGCAGACGTCTCCTGTCTCACCCACTGCTCTCCTCAGCGGTGTATTTCAGTCAGTCTACCTGTTTTGTTCCCCACTCTGTCTCTGGTGAATCCTTTCACACTTCCCACCCCATCTCTGGCCTACACCCCAGCTCTTGTATGCATAAAGAAATAAATCTTTTTAAAAAATGATTAAATTGTTGACATCTCCCCCTTCCTAAGAATAAAATACTTTTTGGTAACTGGGAAAATGCATCACAATATTTTTTTTTCAAAAGATTTTATTTATTTATGAATACAAACTTAGGTGCAGGCCAAAAGCGCAGGGCGGTGAGAGGGTTCACCAGAGACAGAGTGGGAAGCAGAACAGGCAGATTAACTGAAATACACTGCTGAGAGGAGCAGCGGTCGAGGCAGGAGAGGTCTGCAGTGCCGTGTGGGAGTCTCCCTGGCCAGGCATCGAACTCTTGCGGCAGCTGCCTACAGCTCCATAGCGCTGTGCTTAACCCCTTGCGACACCAGGGGGGGCCCACAGTATTTTTTTTTAAGATTTATTTTTATTTATTTATGCATACAAGAACTGGGGTGTACACAGGCCAGATGTGTGGGGAGTGAGAAGATTCACCAGAGATAGATTGGGGAGCAGAATAGGCGGATCTACTGAAATAACACTGCTGAGGGGAGCAGGGGGCGAGACAGGAGAGGTCTGCTGGGCCATGTGTGTTAGCTCTCTGGCCAGGGACTGAACTCATGAACAGTGGCTGGTGATAGCTAGCTTGATAGCATTGAGACTTTAACCCCTGTGCCACTAGGGAGGCCCTAACATAGTTATTGACAAATGTTAACAAATGTTTATGTGCCTTTTGTGACATTTAAATACAGTGTTTTTGGGGAGAATATGGAGTTAAAGACATCGCTAAAGAATGATAAGCTCACAATACTATCTTTAGGAAAGTAATATTTAATGGGAGGAAAAACACTAATCCTTAGTGCAGAGAAATATGAACATGAATTAGAGAGCACAGGAAGGCTTCACACAGTGAAATGTTTGAATTTGACCAGAGGAATGAAGTTTCCTAGGCAAAGAGGAAGGATTATTGGCCAACCTTGGACTGCCCCAGAACCTTTTAAGGCAGTATCTGATGCAGTGGCTCTTTTCTCCCCTTAGGGGATTATCTTCCTGTTCTTTGTTTTAAAGGCTTTTTAAAAAAATGAATGCTCTTACTTGGAAAGGTAGTTTAGTGTGGTCAGGAACTCAGGGAATTGTGTCAGATTAGGTCTGAATTCTTGTTTTATCACTTGTGCACTGTGTGACTGTAGGCAAATTATTCTTAGCTTCAGTTTTCTTTCAAGTCAGTATTACATGTTGTAACATCTGGCAAGCATTGTTTTTCTAATTTGAGATAAATTATGGTTGCCCCTCTATGCTTTTGTTGTGTTAATCCTATTAATCCTATCAGCCAGAACAGAGACAGTTAATATTCCCGTAATTTTGATTATGGGCCCTGGATCTTGTTAGGAACTGTGTATTTGGCCTTGTGGTAATAGGTAGTCTGATACATAGAGACATAGCCCCTTTTATTTAGATTTTGTCCTGTGTCTTTTTTATTTAGAGGCGATAGAAACTCAATTGCCTTTAACAACTGGCAGAGTTAAGCTTACTGGGATGTTGATGTAAAGCTGTTAGTGGCATGGGATTTTGACTCCGCTAGGTAGGCATTGGTGGTAAGCATGTTGAAATAATGATTAGTTATAAGGGGGAGGTTATTTGTAGGTGACAGGAGATGTATTTTAAGCAAAAATAAACTGCACGTTAGACTTACGTGTTGTCACCAAAAGTAGTAATCTCACATCTGTTCTTGTAAAAAGCAAACAAAGGGATCCCCGTACAGAAGAATTAAATATTTATATTTCCAGTAATATCGTTAAACAGCACAAGTCTGAAGTCAGGTTGCCTGGGTTAAAATCCGCTGGAATTGTGATTTTTAGCAAGTTTAACCTCCACATTCTTTTGATTTTCTAGTAAAAAAGTGGAGAGAATACTGGTACCTACTTCAGAGATCTGTTGAGAAGATGGATTAAGTGCATATATACATGCAAAGCATTTGGAACAGTGCCTGGCATGAGGTGTTTTGTTTGTGAGTGTTGAATGAAGGTGTAAATACTTCAGTGAGGAAAACTAAGAACCAAAGCTAAGTTAAAATTAAAGTCAGGGTGAGGATCTCCCTGGTGGCGCAACGGGTTGAGTCTCAGCACTATAAAGCTATCCAGAACCACTGCAGCAGAAGTTCAATACCCAGCCAGGGAGCTTCCCATATGGTGCAGCAGACCTCTCCTATCTTGCCCACTGTTCCCCTCAGCAGTGTACTTCAGTAGATCTGCCTGTTCAGCTCTTGCATGCATAAATAAATAAATCTTTACAAAAAAAAAAAAAAAAGGTCAGGGTGAAACATTTAACTCTTCCTATTGGAGGATAGTTAGTAACAAATAGAGGCAAGTCCATTTAATGTGATTGGTGTGTAACTAAGTTATTTTCACACAGTAAAGGAGAAATTACCTGGAACCAAATAGGCTTATTAACTATGTTTTTTTTTTTTTTAAAGTTTTATTTACACATACAAGCTGGGGTACAGGCCAGAGGCGTGGGGCGGCAAGAGGGCTCACCAGAGACAGGGTGGGGAGCAGAACAGGCAGATCAGAAAAACACTGCTGAGGGGAGCAGCGGGTGAGGCAAGAGAGGTCTGCCGCGCCATGTGGGAATCTCCCCGGCCGGGTGTCGAACCCGCGTCGTGGCTGCCAACAGCTCCACAGCACAGCAGCGCTCAACCGCTGCACCACCAGGGAGGCCCAACTATGTTTGATTGAAGATTTCCTTTTGATTTGTAAGGGTTGTTATGTTTCAGAGTTTCTGCAATAGTGGTGAATTTCAATGTCAGAAGGCCTCAGAAATTACATTTTCTTGCAGAAACCTCATGTACCAAGTTATTGGTGCACCCACCCACAAATAGCAAGTTAACCATGAGTCTCATGATTGTATTGATAAAATAATTGCTACAAAGATTTCATAAAAAGTTAGTGTTAAGAAATTTATGTGAATGTAATTGGTCTTACTGTTGCTGATGGCCTGTCTAGAGTTTTTTTTTTTAAATATATTTTTTTTAAGATTTATTTATTTATACATACAAGCTGGGGTACAGGCCAGAGGTGTGGGGCTGCGAGAGGGTTCACCAGAGAAGGAGTGGGGAGCAGAACAGGCTGATCAGAAATACGCTGCTGAGGGGAGCAGTGGGCGAGGCAGGAGAGGTCTGCCACACCATGTGGGATTCTCCCCCGCTGGGCGTTGAATGCCGACAGCTCCACAGTGCACCACAGTGCAGCGCTCAACCGCTGCACCACCAGGGAGGCTTCTGTCTAGAGTTTTGAATGAATCAGCTTTCATGTTTTTGTTGCTGATGTTAAAAGTGCGTTGTGAGAGTGCTTCATTGTAGTTGTAATTTGTACAAATTAATACAAAGCATGGATTATAGAACTTTTAGGTTTTTCCACTTCTGACTCCTACTAATTTTCCCTTAGTCTACCTAAGGAATGGAGTGATACCTAAAGATGAGGAGTGGGGAATAATAGGGAATTTTAAAAGTAAGTAACTCCTACAATTCAATAAAGAGGCAAATGACTAATTTTTTAAAAAAGATTTATTTATGCATACAAGCTGGGGTGTGGGCCAGAAGTGCAGGGTGGTAAGAGGATTCACCAGAGACAGAGTGGGGAGCAGAACAGGCAGATCTACTGAAGTACACTGCTGATGGAGCAGCTGGCGAGACAGCAGAGGTCTGCTGCGCCATGTGGGAATCTCCCTGACTGGGTATCGAACTCATACTACAGTGGCTCTGGACAGCTTCATAGTGCTGTGCTTAACCCGTTGCGCCACCAGGGAGGCCCTCAAATCATAATTAGACAGTGTATGAAGAGATTAGTTTTTTTAAAAAAATTATGCATACAAACTGGGGTACAGGCCAGAGGCGTGGGGTGGTGAGAGGGTTCACCAGACACAGAGTGGGGAGTGGAACAGGCAAATCAACGGAAATACACTGCTGAGCGGAGAAGGGACCAGGCAGGAGAGGTCTTCAGAGCCATGTGGGAATCTCCCTGGCCCGGTGTCAACTCAAGTCACAGCTCGCTGCTGCTGACAGCTCCACAGCACAGTAGTTAACTGCTGCGCCAGCAGGAGGCTTGAAATTCCATTTTAAAGGACACACACAAAAGATTAATAAGCACATAAAAAGTTGCTCAGCCTAGTCATCAAAGAAATGCAAATTGAAATCCTGAGATGCCACTTCACACCCACTAGGGTATAAGGAAAAGGGAAATGACAGGTGTTGACAAGGATATGGGTAAAATAGAATCCTCTTATATGTAAAATGGTCAACCCCTGTGAAAAATAGTTTGGCAATTCCTTCCTCCAAAAGTTACTCTCCCTGCAATTCTACTTCTAGGTATAGTTGAGATTTTAAAGCATGCTTATATGAATATTCATAGCAGTATTAGTCAAAATAGGCAATAAATGAAAATTCAACACAAAAGACAATGAATAAATAAAATACGGTATATTTCTAAAGTATTGATAGGTACTACACTGTGGAGGAACAATTAAATAAGCTAAGTGAAAGAAGCCAGTCCCAAAAAGCAACATACAGTTCCATTTATATGAAATGTCCAGAATTGGTAAATCTGTTAGCGATGGAGAGTAGATTGGTGATTGCATAGGATTAAGGGTGTTGGGGTTAAATGAGGTGTGACTACTAATTGGTGTGGAGTTTTTCTTTTTAATGTTATAAAAGCATAAAATTGTTGATGGTTGCACAGTCCTGTGACTATATAAAAACAATTGAGTTGTGTATTCTAAATGGGTGAATTATATGGTATGTGAATTATATATAATAAAACTGTTGTTTAATGAAAGTAGGTAATTGCTGCTTCTGTAGTTTTACCAGTCTTGTGCTGTGGCTTTCTGAAAGGACACGTATACTTTATTGAATCTGGGATAGTAGAATATCTTGTAAATATATTTTCCACCTCATTGAAAAACTACTAAACATTCACTTTTGAAATTTGTAAAATATAAAAAGTGAAGAAAGCCTCAATGACCTGGAATAGTACCCCAGACACTTTTATTTGCTAAAATTTTGGTGGTATTATAGATATTTAAATTACTCCTGATTTTTCCATATGTAATGTTGCAAGGCTCTTTAAAAGAATTCATGGTAATTTTCCTTGTAGCTCAGTTACTTTTTAAAATTGCACTGTTTAGACCAATTTAGAAAATCTGAATTATGGTTCACTTTTGTGGCATGTCTAATTTGTTGCTACTTCTCCCCCCCACCCCAGTTTAAACTTTTTTCATGACTGATTTAAACAACTGGTCTTTTCTGTTGAATGCTTTCAGGTTCTCATAAACAAATTAATGGTCTTATTACCCTATTTCTGTATTTCTCTCTCTTTTTAAAAAAGATTGATATATTTATGCATACAAGCTGGGGTACAGGCCAGAGGTGTGGGGCGTCGAGAGGGTTCACCAGAGACAGTGGGGAGCAGAACAGGCAGAGCGACGGAAATACACTGCTGAGGGGAGCAGCGGGCGAGGCAGGAGAGGTCTGCTGAGCCATGTGGGAATCTCCTGGCCAGGCGTTGAACTCGTGCGCAGCTGCTGACAGCTCCACAGTTAAGCGCTTAACCGCTGCGCCACCAGGGAGGCCCCTGTATTTCTTGTTTTTAATGCTTCAGAATTGAAATCTTCAAAATCAGATTTATTGAGGTATAATTTATCATAAAATATATCACTTTCACATGTATAATTCAGTGAGTTTTGATCAACTACTGATGGAACAGTTCTATCATTTCCACTGTACTTGTTTGTAACACAGGCCCTTCACTTTACCCCCCAGGTATTGGAACCCACTTACTTGATTTTGGTCTTTATACTTTTGCATTTTCTATAACCTGATTTATGTGGAACCACACTTCATCTTTATTCTGGATTTTTCAGTTTTTGAAAATCAGTGTTACTTGTTTCATTATTCATTCATTTTTAATTGTGAATATTCTGTTGTGAATATATACACCACCATTTATTTATTCCCATCTTGATAGGCATTTGGGCTTGTTCACATTTTTGTCTATTATAAAAAAAAGTTGCTGTGAACACTTGTATACAAAGTTTGTGAAGATATATTTTCATTTTTCTTGGTTAATTCCTCGGAGTGCGATTATGGAGTCTTATGTTTAACTGTAGAAGTGGTCAAAGCTACTTTGTAAAGACCGTACCATCTTAATATTTCTATTAATATCCTGATATTCCTGAAAATAATTTAAAAAATAGTTTCCTGGAATTACAGATAGTTTAGCATACTATTAAACAATATTTCAATAAATTATGTCTATCACACATTGTTTTAAGGTATGCTTATGATTAGTGTGTTAAGGCTTGTTAAAATGCAGTTCCTCAGGTCACATCACCAAATAATCTGAATCAGTAAATTTGTAAACCCCTGTAGTAACATGGCATTTAGTGTTTTCTTAAAAAAGCTTCAGGGCCTCCCTGGTGGCTCAAAGGGTTAAGCACAGCACTGTGGAGCTGTTGGCAGCTGCCTGGCAGGGGAGATTCCCACATAACACAGCAGACATCTGTGGCCTCGCCCACCTCTCCCCTCATCAGTGTATTTTGGTGGATCTGCCTGTGCTGCTCCCCACTCTGTCTCTGGTGAACCCTCTCGTACCCCATACCTCTGGCCTGCACCCCAACTTGTATGCATAAATAAAAAAATATTTAAAATAAAGCTTCATTAATATATATATTCAGTTAGTGTTTATTGAGCTATTTATGTTTCCTTTGTATGCACATGACATGGTATTACCTGTTTCCTATACAGGGCATTTCCCAAAGTTTATCTGGGTCCCTTTCTTTGCTCGCCACCTAGTGGTGGGAAATGGAACCATAGAAAGTTTTACCAATGAATGAATGAATTCATAGGAGGTAGACAGTGTCCTTTTAAAGAATGATTTATGGAATCATCCAAATACAAGTTCGTGTTTGTGACTAGTCAACACAGTTTATGTTTGCTGTATGAATGAATTTACTGTCTTTCCATGGTTGGTTTTTGGGAAATATTACTTATTTGTATGGAAATGCACTTTAGAATCTGTAGATTTTTTTTAAAAGATTGATTTATTTATGTATACAAGAGCTGGGCATAGGCTAGAGGTGTGGGAGTGGGTGGGTGAGAAGAGGATTCACCAGAGACAGTGGGGAGCAGAACAGGCAGATCTACTGAAATACACTGCTGAGGGGAGCAGTGGGTGAGACAAGAGAGGTCTGCTGAGCCATGTGGGAAGCTCCCTGGTTAGGGATCGAACTCATGCTGCACTGGCTGCTGAAAGCTTCATAGTGCCAAGACTTACCCCCTTGCACCACCAGGGAGGCCTCAGAATTTGTAAATTTTTACTAACTTTTAAAAAACTTTATTTTACTGAAACCTGGAGACAGGTAAAAGGTATGTGTTTGGGACACCAAGCTATAAGTGCACATTGACAGTGATGACTTACAGGGCCAGGTTCCTGAGATCTAGCGGCTCCATCACCACTGCTTGGGCTAGCAGTGCTGCCCAGCTTCCCAGGAAACAGGGCATGTGAAGGTCTCCATGACACTAGGAAACATGAGCAGGAATACTGCTGGCTTAGCCTCTAAATTTTGAACTGTTACTAAACTGCATGGTTACTTTTACTCATTAATGGGTAAGTGTGCATTCTTAGTTTCCTTATTAAGTATAAGAAGGATATCTCCAAACCATATTTAATTTATAAAGTAGGTACTATGAAGTTATTCTGATTCCATGCAACTTAAATTCTAGATTCTCTTGTTCTAGACTCTTTTGTTGACTTTCTTTTGAATTTTTTATTTCTCACATAAGTTTTGATGATTGTGAACTATTTTTTGTTAAAAATATTTTGTTTTACATTAACTTGAAGTTATATGTTAATGAGAAACTCAGTTTGTAAGGTCTGATTTTACTTTTTTCCCTTATAGAAATGGTGGAATCCATGAAGAAAGTAGCAGGTATGGATGTGGAGTTGACAGTTGAAGAAAGAAACCTCCTATCTGTTGCATATAAAAATGTGATTGGAGCCAGAAGAGCCTCCTGGAGAATAATCAGCAGCATTGAACAGAAAGAAGAAAACAAGGGAGGAGATGAGAAATTAAAAATGATTCGGGAATATCGGCAAATGGTGAGATTGTTATATTCTAGACATCTTTAAAAAAAGATGCCTTAGGTGTTGGACACTTTAGATTATATCCTAAAACGTGTGTATACATGTGCAGTATGCTTTTTACATTTTGCATTATTTACCTCTGCATTAGGAATTACAGGCTATATGATATTTCAGGATAAAGAACTACACACAAGTGGAGAACTAATTAATATTTTTTATTGCAATGACTACAGAATATGTCGTTCAGTAACTTGAAATTGGCACTCGGTATTTAAACAGATATTTGTGTGTCTCCTGTGTATGATACGATTGACTGTAAAGATAAAACAGATAATAGATATGTTTTTGGAGGCTCAGTGTGCTCATTCAATTTTTTTTAAGAATAGACAATTCCGGGGCATTGGACATTTTATGAAGTTATTTTAGGCACTATGTATCTGTACCTATACATAACAGTTTTATTTTTATGGGTTTTGGTCAGAAAAGCTTGAAAGCTGTTCATCTTGTGCAGTGGTTCTCAACAGATGTGATTTTGTTCCTCAGAATATTTAACAATTCTGTAGGCATTACTGGTTGTCACAACTTGGAGGGTGCTACTGATCCCTATCTAATAGGTAGAGATAGGGATGCTGTTAAATAACTACTCTGCGTATATAGTCCCTCCACAGCAAAGAATTCTCTAGCTCCAAATGTCAGTAGTGCTGCTGTTGAGAAAGTGATCCTAGTTGAAGAGAGGCATACAGACAGAGTGTAGTGAGGGAGGTTACAGCACAAAGTTACAAGCACAAAGTAGTATGGGGAACTAACTTGGTAGGGTGAATGAAAGAGGAAAACATATTTATTGTCTATCTCTAGGTTTGTTGGACACTCCTCTTAGTGGAAAGGTATTTATATGTTTACTTAATCTTCAAATTACTCTGTGAAGGGTAGATATTAATCTAGTTTGTAGACTGGAAAATTGAGGGGCTGAGTGATTTTTTTTTTTTAATATATATTTAAAAGAACATGTTTGTTAGGGAAAGGGACAGAAGAATACAGGACACTTGCATAGACACAAGCAGGCAGAAAGCTGGCGGGTGTGAGTGATTAAGTAACATACTTCGAGTTACTTAGGCTGGTGAATATAACCTTGATCATTATATATGTTGGAATAAAGAACATATATTGTCAGTAGACATGGTTGGTGTTAGAGAACAGTTAAGAAATGAGAAAGTTGAAAATGCTAGAGAGAGAAATTTGTGTGTAAAGGAGGACTGATAAATTGGAAGGTGAAAGATTCAAGAGACTGGAGATCTTGATGTGCCCTTCAAGTAGAAATAATAGGAGTAAAGGAACTCAAACAAGAATTTAGTCAAGTAGTGAAATACTAGACTTTAAGACTTCTCGACTAGAGCAGCATAATTACGGATATTGACAATGAAGGTCATGGACTTGAGATCAGTGAAATATGTTGAAAGAAACGTGGATAATATCAATAACTTGGTGTGATCGATGAATTGGAGAGGTAAGCTGTAGACACTCAGTATGGATGCAGGGCTTAGGGAGAGATGTTGATGACAAATTAAGAAATTAGAAAGTACAAGATGATTCTAAAGAGGAGAAGGAGTTTGGAGTAGTGGAGCAATTGATACCCTCTCAGAGAGGGACCAGCAGAATTTTAGAGCATTCTTTATTTGGAAAGCCTTAATGAAGTAGTTTATTCAGGAAAGAATTAGTTTGCCTTAGGATCCTAATGAGACTTGAGAAAAGAGAATGGGAAAATTATTTATATTGGGAAGGAGGTACCCAGACCACATGAGAATTTAGAAAGGTTCAGTAATGTCACTGAATTAATAAAGAAAATGAAGACCAAGAGGCGTGTTTACGGGTAGTGGGGTGTGTGCATTTTCAGCTTTATAAACCTGTAGAGATAAGTGGCAATATTTACTTTGATACAGAGATTTTTGGTGCCAAAACTGGCCATGGATCGTCCAGTTCCAAAGTATGGAGCATGGTAGTGGTTAGGAATGTGAGCACTGGGGAGACACAGCCTGAGTTGGAATTTTTATGCAATTCCTGACTTTAGGCAGGCAGGCAGTCTTCTTGGCTCAGCTTTAGATTGGTGATTTTTGTACGAATACCTTATTTTCCATTGTAAAAGGAGACAGTAGTTGCTACCTTATCAAATAAATTGACATAAATATGCAGCACTTAGTAGTCAGGTTACTTTTAAAAGCTTAAGAGCTTTTAAGAAAATACGTGTGAAAAGAAATAAGATAATTTTCATAGCCTGGAGAAAATTTTTCTTTGCTTTTGTATTGAGAGAGGGGGAGGGAAAAGATAGGGATATATCAATAAATTGTTTAATATGATGCTCTTTCTCAAAACCAGAGGTAGAATGTATACTAATTTATGTAATTTCCTAAGACTTTTTTCCTTCAAAAATCAATTTATGTAAAGTATTTTAGACTCAAACCAGTTTTTGATTCTTTTTTAGGTTGAGACTGAGCTAAAGTTAATCTGTTGTGACATTCTGGATGTACTGGACAAACACCTCATTCCAGCAGCTAACACTGGCGAGTCCAAGGTTTTCTATTATAAAATGTAGGTTCTATACTATTAAGGGGGAATGTAAAATTAAATACTGGCCTCTTTAGAATTATATTTTTTATGTAGTTTTCAGTTTTTACTTAAGAATGACTGCTTAACATTGAAAGGAGTGATCTCAAAACTTAATTTTTGAATACTCATTTGCAAAGTCAGCATTAATGAAGAATTAATATTGTTGCATTTAAGATGGTTAGGCTATTACTGTAAAAGTGTATTAGGCTTTGCTTTACCTGTTTAACATTAGTTTGCTTGTGTGGGGTTTGCCACCTAGCTGTAGCCAGCAGTACATTACAGAATTCAGTCTTAATATTTTATATAGAAACTTTTAAGTAACCTATTGTGCCATTCTTTGGAATCACTTTTCTTGTTTAATTCTAATCTATCATGTGATAGCTTTGTTGATATTTTTAGGAAATATTTAATGATTTATGCGTACAAGAGCTGGGGTGAACAGCCAGAGGGGGGTATGTGGAATGTGTGTGAGGATTCACCAGAGACAGAGTGGAGAGCAGAACAGGCAGTTTGACTGAAATAAACTGCTGAGGGGAGCAGCAGGCGAGTCAGGAGAGGTCTGCTGAGCCATGTTGGCTAGGGGGCTTGGACTCATGAGGCCCTTTGTTAACTTTTAAAAAAAAATTATTTATGCATATAAGCTGGGGTACAGGCCAGAGGCGTGAGGCAGTGAGAGGGTTCACCAGAGACAAAAGTGGGGAGCAGAACAGGCAGATCAATGGAAATACACTGCTGAGGGGAGCAGCAGGCGAGGCAGGAGAGGTCTGCGGCGCCATGTGGGAATCTCCCTGGCTGGGCGTCGAACTTGCATTGCTGCTGCCAACAGCTCCACAATGCAGCGCTTAACCACTGCGCCACCAGGGAGTCCCATTTTTTTTTTTTTTTAAGACTTTCCAGTTAATTGCTATAGGACTTTGCTTGTGTGTGGCCATATGAATCTTTTAGTAAGAAAACAAGGAGTCTGTCATCCTGAAGGAGACTTTTTGACATTACACGTTTTTGTCATGTATCTCGATTTACGTAACAGAAAAGTTTAGTACTTCATTTTCATTTAAAAAGCACTATTTGGGGCTTCCCTGGTGGCACAGCAGTTAAACTCTGCTCTGTCTCCATGGGAGATTCCCACATGGTGGGGAGATTCCCACATGGCGCAGCAGACCTCTCCTGCCTCACCTGCTGTTCCCCTCAGCAGTGTATTTCCGTCGCTCTGCCTGTTCTGCTCCCCACTCTGTCTCTGGTGAACCCTCTCGCTGCTGCACGCTTCTGGCCTGTACCTGGCTTGTATGCATAAATAAATAAATCTTTAAAAAATATAAAAATGCACTATCCTAATTCCCTGTCTCTTTTTTTTGTTTTGTTTTAGGAAAGGGGACTACCACAGGTATCTGGCTGAATTTGCCACAGGAAATGACAGGAAGGAAGCTGCGGAGAACAGCCTAGTGGCTTATAAAGCTGCTAGTGATATTGCAATGACAGAACTTCCACCAACGCATCCCATTCGCTTAGGTCTTGCCCTCAATTTTTCCGTATTCTACTATGAAATTCTTAATTCCCCTGACCGTGCCTGCAGGTAAGTCATGAAAGAGAACAGAAGCTCTCATGAAGGTGAAAAAGGTTACAAAGGAGAAGAGCTACTTGTATTTCTATCTCGTGCCCTGGGATTGGCTTTTGTCATGTTAGGAATTCTTTTGGCTTTTAATGAAACTGCTCTGGATGGTACAAAGACAGATCAATCTTAGTTAAACTAGGGTAGCAGATAAGATAATTACGTTGATGGGGGAAATTTTTTGTTCTGATAAGTTGAAAAAAATATAACTTGTTAGAAAGTGTAGGGGAAGGAAATGAATCAACAACATTCATTTTTGTATCATTTCCAGTCTTTGTGGGCATGTTTTTAATACTCTCTTAGTGTATATGTATTTTCTTTCTTTTTTTTAAATTGTTATTTATGTCTTTTACATTTTGTATTCCCCTTGGGCAGCCCACCACCAGTTCACCCATGATCCATCTCCATGGTCCCCTGTATTGTATTTTCTATTTTAACCCTTTGCAGTCACGGCCTTTTTCGCACGGGTGAACCAGCAACTCGAGACAATTTCAGCTATATTAGGGAAGCGTTTTACAGATACTTTGAAATCATTTTATTCTCAAACAAACGTATACAAATAATAAAATTTCACCAATTTTTACATTGAATACAACAAAATCTGTTAAATATTACATTCTGTAATTAGCTTTTGTGTGATATTTAGTAAAACAATCCCCAAGATGCAGCCTTGGTTTGTCAGGACACGTATCACAATGATAACCTGAGACTAAGCTAAGGTAAGAATTGGCTAAGGACGCACATGCGATAAGAATATCTTATCACACATCGGAAATAAACATATCGAATTCCAAACCGCTTGGGCGCCATAGCAGCGCCGCTTGAGTGGATGCATTAAACCTCCCGGGCACCATAGTGGTGCCGCTCGAGTGGACGCATTAAACCCCCCGGGCGCTGCTCGAGTGCAGAGGATTAATACAATTTTTCATCCCATTGTTGTTAAACTATTGTTCCCATTTATATTTCAGATTGTTCCTAGTTTTATTTTTTTTAATGACTTATTTATGCATATAAGAGCTGGGGTGTAGACCAGAGGTGTGGGGAGGTGAGAGGATTCACCAGAGACCGAGTGGGGAGAAGAGCAGGCAGATCTACTAAAATACACTGCTGAGGGGAGCAGTGGGTGAGACAGGAGAGGTCTGCTGTTCGATGTGGGTTAGCTCCCTGGCCAGGTTTGAACTCCTACTGCAGTGACTGCTGATAGCTCCTTAGTGCTGAGACTTAACCTTTGCCCCACCGGGGAGGCCAGTTCATAGTTGGTTTTTTTTTTTTTTTTAAAGATTTATTTATTTATACGTACAAGCTGGGGTATAGGCCAGAGGCGTGGGGCGGCGAGAGGGTTCACCAGAGACAGAGTGGGTAGCAGAACAGTCAGGTCAGCTGAAATACACTGCCAAGGGGAGCCCCTTAAACTCTATTTTTTAAAGAATTTTTAAAATTTATGCATAAATAGGGGCCTCCCTGATGGCACAACAGGTTAAGCGCAGCACTATGAAGCTATCCAGAACCACTGTAGCACGAGTTCGATACCCAGCCGGGGAGATTCCCACATGGTGCAGCAGACCTCTCCTGCCTTGCTTGCTGTTCCCCTCAACAGCGTATTTCAGGAGATCCTCCTGTTCTGCTCCCCACTCTGTCTCTGGTGAATCCTCTCACCACCCCACACCTCTGGCCTGCACCCCAGCATTAGATGCATAAATAAAATGAATCTTTAAAAATAAATAATAAAAAAATAAAAATCTTATCCAAAAAAGTGAAAAGAGGGCCTCCCTCGTGGCCTAGGGGTTCAAATAAGATCAGTTTACATTTGATTTCCCTATTTGCCCTCTTAAATAGCACTGTGTTCTACTTTTATCAGTTTTTTTTTAAGATTTATTTATGAATGAATACAAGCTAGGGTGTAGGCCAGAGGTGTGGGGAGGGGTGAGAGGATTCACCAGAGACAAAGTGGGGAGCAGAACAGGCCGATTGAAGTACACTGCTGAGGGGAGCAGCAGGTGAGATAGGAGAGGTCTGCCCTCTGCTGTGTCGGAATCTTCTGGCCAGGTATCGAACTCATGCTGTGCTGCAGTGGCTCTGGATAGCTTCCTAGTGCTGTGTTTAACCCGTTGCACCACCAGGGAGGCCCTGTCAGTTATTTACATGTCACTTCGCTATCTTGATTTTTTTAAGTTGATTGTGAACTCATGTTTACCCTCAGTGTCCAGTGTCAATTTGTGTATGATTAATAAGTGTATATTTCTTGTAAATTATGAAAAATGGCTCATTATGTGATCATATTTCCAGGGGTTCTGTAGTAAGAGATTGTCTAAAAAGTTTTTGGCAATAAAACTTTTTTTTTAAAAGATTTATTGATTTATGCATATAAGTTGGGGTACGGGTCAGAGGCGTGGAGCGGTGAGAGGGTTCACCAGAGACAGAGTGGGGAGCAGAACAGGCAAATCGACGGAAATACACTGCTGATGGGAGCAGTGGGCGAGGCAGGAGAGGTCTGTCGTGCCATGTGGGAATCACCCCAGCTGGGCGTCGAACTCATGTTGCTGCTGCCGACAATACCACAGCTCAGCGCTTAACTGCTGTGCCAACAGGGAGTCCCTGGCAATAAAACTTTAAATGTCACCTCTCCACAGCCACTGCAGCACGAGTTCCATCCCCAGCCAGAGAGCTAACCCACATGGTACAGCAGACCGCTCCTGTCTTGCCCTCTGCTCCCCACTCTGTCTCTGGTGAATCCTCTCATCCTCCCGCCCCCCACCTCTGGCCTACACCCTAGCTCTTGTATGCATAAATAAATAAATCTTCAAAAAAAATTAAAATGAATGAGCTGCTTACCAGAACATGGAAATACTTTAATTATGTGTATGTTTTGTTGGGGATTTAGGGTGTAATTTGGTTTGTATTTGTTACTTACTGATAGGCTTGTTTGAAAGCATACAGAGATGTGGTACTCCAAAAGTTTCTTTAGCTCCAGAGTTGCTAAATTGCAAGTTCATTTCCATTAGTTATATTCACTTTTTCTTTGTAGTGCTGCCTAAGACCAATTGTTCATTGTCACTATTGCATATTGTTGAAGAAAGAGTGATACTTACTTTATGATATTTCTTACTGTTTTTGGGTTTGATTTTTTAAAATACAGGTTGGCAAAAGCAGCTTTTGATGATGCAATTGCAGAACTGGATACGCTGAGTGAAGAAAGCTATAAGGACTCTACACTTATCATGCAGTTGTTACGTGATAATCTGACACTATGGACTTCAGACATGCAGGGTGATGGTAAGTAAACTACGACTAACTACATCGTTCTCCATTTTTGGATCTTTTTATTGTAGAAATTCCTTGATATTTCTTTATATCAAGCTTCAAGTTTAGACTTAACAATCTGTCCTGTAAACTCTAGAATTTTAATTGCTGCCCTTATAGGAAATGGTACCAAAGGTACAGTTTGGCATTTTGGGCTATGAGATGATAAAATAAAAGACCTGTTTGGAAAAAGATAATCTTTGGCTATTCAAAGATTTTAAAGTTTTGCCTCTATAATTTGTATTGTTTGCTAAGCTCAGTTTACCTCTTATCTTGCACTGTTTTAATGGTTTCGAGCAAGAAAAGCAGAGGGAGAGCAAAGCAATTCATTTTATCTTCATATTAAATTTTAGGAATCTGCAGTTAATTGTATTTGCATGTCATGATCGTGGCTTTGGTTGTGGTATCCTAATGTTAAAATTAGATGGTAGCAGTAGATTTTTATGAAGTATCTTCTTTGTATGGAAATCTTTCATCTAAAAAAGGAACTTGTTTACCTCTTGGTTCTGTAGAACAAGTAGAATCTCCTTTATATTTCATGTAATTACTTGTTAGAGCTTTCAGTTTTAAACAGTTGCTAGAGTATTGTATTAAACTTAATCTTATGATGGGGAGGGACATTTTAAATTTTTTTTTAAAATGTTAAAGCCCAAATTTGTTGATTTCCCCCCCCCCCCCAGGAGATTTTAGACTTAACCATTCTGTAAGGTCATTGAAAAGGGGGAGAGTATAAGCTTGCCTCATGTATTATGATTGATGGTGATGGTGCTGTGGAGAGTGGAAACAAAATGTCAGTTTTAGCTGGGGTTCCTTTCAGTGTTATACCAAAGCTAAAGCATATGTTACAGTGTTTGAGGCTACCTTTGTATTCTGTGGTTAAACCAACATGCTATACTGTTTTTGGAAGCATTATATAATTGAAAGTGTTTCTCAAAATGGGTTATATTGTCAGTTTCTCACTCTAGAAGGAGTCAGATTTTTTACTTTTCTTGGGTTATTGTACTACAGTGAGAATTAAATGACTCAGCTTTAAAGCTCACTAGCTGCCTGAAGTATTTGGATATTTGACCAGGATAGGCATAAGGTATATGTGGCACATGTGATCTACTTGAACACTTTCCCAACAAAGTCAGTTGGAGCTACAAAATAGATTTTAACAGTAGTATTCCTAGCAAGCACTACCAGTTAGTTGGATCTCAAAACCAATTTTATCATCTTTGAACTAATGACTTAAGGTTCCTTCCAGCTTTAAAATTGTTGTTTTCTAACAATAACTACTAAGAAGAATCGCCAAAGAGCTGTGGTGTCCTCACAGTCACCCCCAACACAGAGAAGACTAGTATCTTTGTGTTTTTGAGGGGATAAAAGGAAAGCATGTGGCGAGTTGGTAAGCAGTATTGATCTAAGTAAGCTGTATCTGACCTCTGGGTACATTTTTCTGAGTGTGAAAGTAACTAAGAAGGTGACTGAGGTTGAGATGCCTTCTGCCCTCCCCCCCCCCTTTTAAAAAAGATTTATTTATTTATACATACAAGCTGGGGTACAGGCCAGAGGCGTGGGACGGCGAGAGGGTTCACCAGAGACAGAGTGGGGAGCAGAACAGGCAGGCCAGAAATACACTGCTGAGGGGAGCAGCGGGCGAGGCAGGAGAGGTCTGCCGCACTATGTGGGATTCTACCAGGCTGGGCGTCGAACTCGCATTGCGCGCTGCTGACAGCTCCACAGCACAGCGCTCAACTGCTGCGCCACCAGGGAGGGTCCCCCCCCCCCCCTTAAAGAGTTATTTCTTTATGGTAAGATTGTTATTTATTTTGCATAAAAAAACTGGAGTATAGGCCACAGGTGCAGGGAGTGAGAGGATTCACCTGAGACTGAGTGGGGAGTAGAACAGGCAGATCTACTCTGCTAAGATCTGCTTAGCAGATAACAATGCTAAGGGGAATAGCCAGTGAGAGAGGAGACATCTGCTGCGCCTTGTGGGTTAGCTCCTTGCCCAGGGATTGAACTCGAGCCATCATGTTGGGCTCCAGCCTGGTGGTAGCACCCCAGGCCACCAGCGATGCCCCCCCCAACACCCTTTTTTTAAAGGTGTTTGATGCCAGCTCTTTCAACTAAATTGCTAGATTATAAAAGGAAAAGTTTGTTTTCTAGTGCTGTCGACTCACCGTCATCACTGGTAATCAAGAATTGTTTAATCAGAGGGACCTTATCAGAGGTGGTCTCTTTTTTAGTTACTGGGTATCATTTTACGAAATGGATCATTTGAAAATGGGATATTTTTAAATTAGTTTCTCATAGTTGGGAAGGTTCGTTGTATAAAGATGTTTTTATAATATTTTAGTATAGATTTCTCAGTGAAATGCAATTCCTTATCACTTTGTAAGTTGAATAGTTTGAATTGAAACACTAATTTTCGTTTAAGAGCTGTCATGAAATAATCACAATTAGGAAACAATTTAACAGTGAAAATTCCAGTCTCTTGACATTTTAGTAAAAATAAAAAAAACAGTCTAGATTTATAAATTGTTGTGGGTGCTAAAACGTTTTGCTTAGAGCTATAGTAGTATTGCATGTTTAATTAAATTGGTTTTTATGTCTTGGAATTAATACTGTCATAGAAGGTTTGCTGTCATGGAATTGACAGTTTTCCAGGATGTTAACTTGCTTTTAACGAGTTATTTTGATTGTTGTCTTTTTAAATTTTACTACAGAAAATGGTGTCACAGAACATTTTAATGGGGGGGGGGAGGGTTTTCCAAAAGAACAAGTATGTGGTTCATGAGCTTTTATTGACATACATTTGTGCTTTTAACTGGGAACTAATGTTTGGCCCAGTAAATTGAAGCATAATTCTTTAAAGGGATCTATACTTTTTCTCATATCGTTCTTTCAGGTTTTTTTCTTAACCTGTGACTGTTTTATACACAAGCCCGTAAAGAGAGGAAGTGTGTCTTCTCTTAACATATTCCCTTTCTCCCCCAAATCTAGAAACATTGGGCAGAGAAATACATATCCAAGGAAATCTTTTTTCCCCCTTCTCTATACCTCTAAAATTTTTTATAAAAGATTTATTTATTTATGTGTACAAGAGCTGGGGTGTAGGCCAGAGATGTGGGGAGGTGGGTGAGAGTATTCACCAGAGACAAGAGTGGGGAGCAGAACAGGCAGATCAGTGGAAATACACTGCTGAGGGGAGCAGTGGGCAAAGCAGGAGAGGTCTGCTGCGCCATGTGGGAAGCTCCCTGGCTGGGGATGGAACTATGCTGCAGTGGCTGCGGATAGCTTCATAGTGCCAAGATGTAACCCCTTGTGCCACCAGGGAGGCCCTTTTATATCTTTTAAAGAGAATATTGTTTCATCCTCTTTGAGGTGGGGAAAAAAACCAGATTTCTTAAGATTCTGAAGTTTATATAAAGTAAAACAACCAAAATCTTGTCTCCTCCAAATCATTGATGTTTTCCTTTGTCCTGCTTTCTTGGTTTATTTTTCTTGTGATGTTGCTTTCATATGATTGTTCTCCCTCCCTTTCTCCTTGCAATATAGATTCCTAAAGGAAAATGCAACTCTTTCCTAAAAACTCTACTTTGTAAGTCATTATCATGGCACAGTGAATTCTGCATTTAGTTTTGGTTCTTCACTAATCATGCCTGCATATCATCATCCTGTTGCTTACAAAACTGCTTGTTCAACATTCCAGGATATGAAACCTTCTAAGACATATATGATCTGCTGCTACCCCTGTCTACCTCTGTTTGGGTGTGACGTATACCTGATACTTTTATGCCAAAGTTACTTGGAACTTTCAGCAGATTTAATGGTTGTTTCTGAGTGGATTAGTGTGTGCTCTATGTTAACTATATTTTGGCGGTATATTGTTGTTAAAAATGAGAGTGACTGTTCCTACCATTTTCTAAGTTTGAACACATTGTTCTTTGGGAAACAGTTGGGTGGTCCATCAGTTCTTTCCTCAGTGAGTGGTTATTCTTGGCTTTCTTTGGATGTCTTTTTTAGTATACGGGTCAAAATCTATGTACCTGATAGTCACATTTCAATGTCAAACATTTTTTCACTGAAGAAAATTTTGGAATGACTAAGATAATTTTTTTGACCCTTATTGCCATGACAATATTTATCATCTATGATATCAAGGTCTTTAAGACTGTTTAAAAGCATTCCTCAGGATAAATGCTTTGTCTGTATGTAGCCCATTTTAGAAGCAATATTAAAGGATGGTCTTGAACTGTCATATTGTGATGTTGGATTGAGACAGAGAGAGAGTGAGAGTTTTCAAGATTTATTTAAGCATACAAGCTGGGATACAGGCCAGAGACGGGGGGTGACGAGAGTGTTCACCAGAGACAGAGTGGGGAGCAGAATAGGCAGATCGATGGAAATACACTGCTGAGGGGAGCAGGAGAGGTCTGCCGCGCCATGTGGGAATCTCCCCGGCTGGGCGTTGAACTTGCGTCGACGCTGCCGACAGCTCCACAGTGCAGCACAGTGCTTAACCGCTACGCCACCAGGGACTCCCCAGGATTTTGTATTTTGATTCAAAATAGTAACTCAGAATTTTTATATAAGTGGTTTATTAAGGCAGAAAAGAATGTAACTTTTACATTTTTTATTTAGCAAAAGCTTGCATGCTTATTATGGCTGATTTATTTGATGCTTAATAAAAGTTATATGACTTTTCAGTGAATAGGCTGGCTTTCTGTTGCATGTCATAGTGCAGTTGAAACTCCTCAGGCTAATCATCATGTTCAAAGGGAAAAGATAAATGGCATGAGAGAACTGGTCTAAATGCCCTTTTTAAATAACCTCAGTGGTTTGGTTATAGTGTCTTCTTTCACTCTGGAGAATTTTGTGTATGTTGTGGTGTGACTTTCCAAGGTAAAAATGTAAACACTCATTGGCAAAAGCCAAAACTCACTCCCTTCAAAATGATGTAACTTCTTTGGAGCATTTTATTGCTCAGTTGTCTTTATGAAACATTTCTGATATGGAGCCTATGGGAAAGTGCACTTGTGTCTTCAAGAAATGAGGTTATTGAGAAAGGAGTATTTTTACCCAAGGTACACATGAAAGCTTGAAAGGCATTTTAATAGTATTGTTACTTTGGCTGTCTAAGAGCTTACTTAGTGTAAAAACATTTTTACTCTGCATCAGTGTTGTTGCTTCCCCCCCCCCCCCCCCATCCTTACTTTTGACCATTCAGGACCTGGATTTAGCAGCACCTCTTGACTTAGACATCTTTGGTGTCAAGACCAGTAGGAATCCATTGCCTGTCTGTGTTAATTAATGCCGATAGTAGCAATATAAGGAGTCCTTATGCTTGGATTGATATCTTTGTGATCACAGCATTTAATTTATTGGTAAGAAATGATTAATGTCATTTTTCTTTGCAGGTGAAGAGCAGAATAAAGAAGCGCTGCAGGATGTGGAAGATGAAAATCAGTGAGACATAAAAGCCAACAAGAGAAACCATCTCTGACCACCCCACTCCTTCCCATCCCATTCCCCTTGGAAATTCCCCCATTGTCACTGAGAACCACCAAATCTGACTTTTACATTTGGTCTCAGAATTTAGGTTCCCGCCCTGTTGGTTTTTTTTTTAAAAACAGTTTTCAAAAGTTCTTAAAGGCAAGAGTGAATTTCTGTGGATTTTACTGGTCCCAGCTTTTAGGTTCTTTAAGACACTAACAGGACTGCATAGAGGCTTTTTCAGCATTACTGTATTGTCTCCTGCCAGATGTGGCAAGATCACCCATAGAAATGGCAATTACATTCGAAATCCATTAGATGTCTAAGTGACGTAAGCATCTAAGAGAGAGGTTAATCACACTATAGAGGCATATGTGGTATCATTTTTCCTTTTTCTAATTGTTTAAATCGAGTTTTATACCAATGTTTAAAATTAATTGGGTGTTAGCTTAAAGGTTGTTTGGGGAGTTTGTTGTAATGGTTTTCCTGTAAAAAAAGTGTTTCAAACTCTGCTGAAATGTTGCTGAAAAGCATGGTGCTGGTAACAGTTCAACAATCCGTGGCTGCTCATTCTTGCCTACTTTTACTCTCCCTCTGAAGCAGGTTAGCGTTGAAGGTGGTATGGAAAAGCCTGCATGCGTGTTCAATTCTTTGTTTCTTCTCCTTCCCTCTCCCCCAGGACCCCCCCTCCCCTCCTTCGCTCGCTCAACCTCTTTTGTTCAGTATGTGTAACTTGAAGCTAATTTGTACTACTGGATATCTGACTGGAGCCACAGATACAGACTCTGTATTGTTCTTACTGAAACACAGCATGGAATTAACATTAAACTTAAATAAAACAAACCTAAATTAAAAATGCCAAACATTATTGCGCCTCCATCCTTTATCCTTCTAAAATAAAATCTCTAGTCCAAACACATTGATGATATTGTTTGCCTGAATGTGAGAAGATCTTTTTTCCTTCCAAAAATCGTCTGTTTCTCAAAGATGATGTATTTTGTGGGGGGAGAAGTTGACTATAACCTGATTGTGAAGAACTTTTGAGTGGTCCAAGTCAATGCATTTCCTAGCTTGTCCTCTAAACCAGGTAACACGATATTTTAATCATTAAATTACAACATGCATTTAATTTGGTACAAGGTGTAATTATGGATTATTTTCTAGCATGGAATTTTGAGTTGTATGAATAAGCTGAATGTGTTAGAATAATTTTTCTTAGGCTGAGGTCACCCCCCTCATCCCTTACCCCTCCTCCCCATCCCCACTATCACTAGCAGAGAATAATTAGATTTATTCTTAGTAGTACATGTATACAGAGTAAAATAATAGTACAGTGGTTACCAGAAACGGTGTGTATGTAGATAGTCTATATAGTAATGTGTGTAGATACTCAGTTAATAAAGATCATTCGGTAGCAGGTATTTATGACTGCCTAACATTAATGTACTTAGATTTTTAAACTGGTTGACTGCTTTTGGACTTTCAGATTGATTTCAGCCTTGCTATTATAAATGGTGCTACAGTAATATCCAGCGTTCTCTACTAAATAGTTGCTTGTATATCTGTGTGTTACATTTCTAGATTTCTTGTGTCAGAAAACATTTTTGACTGATAATGTCTTTTCCATAAGGGTGGTTACACTTTATAGCTTTCATCAGCAGTGTATGAGAATACCACCTTTATCACCACTTTAGATATGTTGCTATAAATGAAATGTTGACACCAAAAGTACAGCCTGTGCTCTAGGTCTTGATAGTGAAGATTTAGGAAATTAAGTCCTAGTAGTTTATATTGTTAAAATTTATAAATATATGGATAGTTGGAGATGACTGTATGTATATCATCCTCTAAATGGAACCAACTCCAAGAGATCTAAAGATCTAAAATTGCACAACAAAATTGTTCAAATGTTTGCAGCATAGTTGTACAAAGCTGAAGGAATTTATAGAATTGTGGTTGCTCTAAGTGGTTCAGAAAAATCACTAATGGGATGCAGGGTTTATAGACTGTTCCTGCTCTAAATCATGCATGGCTGGGAATGAAGTGTCCAGATAAACACATGGTAGGTACTAATGTTTTTACAAAATTGTCTGGTGTATAAAGGTGATTCTGTAAGTTAGGTTGTCTCATGAATTTTTGTTGAAAGTGTTCTTTAGTTACGTGTGTAGACTTTCTTAGGCGGAGACTCAAGATGCTAAGCATTTATTTTCAAGGGTGAAGCAGTCTTGGCGTGGAGGAAAAACTACTCCTTGAAAACAATAGAGGCATTTAAGGGTGTGAAGATTGGTATAGTTCATGAGATCCTTACTGAAGAGTGCAAGACAGGCAAAACAGGGAAGATTGCAGAAATGTGACAACCTGTAAGGATTGTCACTCATAGTTCTGTATCTGTGGGTATGAGAGGGGGTTACTCCTTTCCAGCTCTTTAGTTGATTGATTTCAATAGAAATGAGCTACCACTACAACTTGAATGCAGTTTGTTTTAATCACAGTTCTTTGTACTTGCTTTGAAAAAAGTAAGTCCAAAGGATTTCTAAAATGTTAGAACCAGTAAACTGGTATATACCCATTTGTGGGTTCTGGGTTGGATGATAAGAAATGCAAATCACCAAAATTTGTTATTTCTGGCAAGATGAGGATGAACTGAGTTAGATTGTAAGGGGAAGTTGATGGGACAAATGTATCTAACTTTGCTCCTACACTGATTACCACTTGAGAGTCTTACATGATCAGACAGTAGAGAGGAGAGTGAGTATGCTAAAAAGTTGAGATAAAGGTGAATCTTTGTTTTGAGAATTTTAACCACAGTTCACAGTGGTCTCTGGTAAAGTTCTAGGATCAAGGAAGCTTAGCTTTTATTTATTTTTTAAAGATTATGCATGCAAGGTGGGGTGTAGGCCAGAGGTGTGGGGTGGTGTGGGGATTCACCAGAGACAGAGTGGGGAGCAGAACAGGCAGATTGAAGTACACTACTGAAGGGAGCAGCAGGCGAGGCAGGAGAGGTCTGCCGCGCCATATGGGAAGCTCCCTGACGGGATAGCTTCATAGTGCGGCACTTAACATGTTGCGCCACCAGGTAGGCCAGGAATCTTAGCTTTTAGAGGAAGTGATACTGGATCAACCCTGGACAGCAAAATCAAGCTATCTTGTTTTTATTTCTTGGAGTTACTGGACTTGTAATCGTTTTTGATAGTAATTAATATTTACCTAAAGTTTAATGTCAGCTCTATACCGGGCTCTTTACTTGTACATAAAACAGTATTTGCAATCTAGTGCAAAGGTTCCCAATGATAACTAGGTGAGTTTTCACCTGCATTTTGCAAATAGGAAAATTGGGATGTGGGAAGTTGTGGAACTTGCCCAAAGTTAAGTGTCCAGTAATATCAAAAGTTTTTATGACTGAAGTCTGTATATAAAGCACTGTTTTCTACCTTTGTTCTTGATAAGTGAGATACTTAAAATATTTCATTTTTTCTATTCTAAAGTTCATTTCAAAAATGTATTCTGATATTTCTGAGATCAGTATGTTTTATAATTGACATGTTTTCAAAAGCTATTCATACTAAAATAGAGGAAATTGTGATAAACATATTTAGGATACTTGGGTGGTTGTTGAAAAGAGAATGTCTTACTATTTAGATTTTTAAAAAAATCTAGTTTGCTAATAAGCTAGCAGTTAAATTGACTTTTTTTTTTTTCTTTTGGAGCAACTCTTCCACTGTAAAATAGTTTAACTTGGACAATATAGAGCCAAAATCCACAAGGTAACTGGTGGTGATTATTGTCAAGTTGCCTCTGTGACATAGTTTTTAGTAGAGCCTAAGTTTTAATACCTTAAGATCTAATTTTTAGCCATTTCTGGAGGAATTATTTTTAAAATACAGTCACTGCTTTTTAAGAAACATGCCTGTACTATCTCAGTACTGCTTTGATACTCTTGTATTGTTAACTTACTATGCCAGGCTGTAGGGACAATCCTGGTGTGTGTAAGGGAGAGCTGAAAATAGCTTTTCAGACTTCTACCTTTACATAATTGAAATTAAAAATGCAACTGTCCAATCTAGGTGGTATGAGTCATGTCCAGAGAGTTCCCATGCCCCATTCTAAAGCTGTATTTTCAATTGTGCTGAGACTCTTGGGTCTCTGCTTCTATTGTTTTTTTGTGTCTTCAGTCAAGACCCTTTCTTTGGCATTTAAAGTTCTGGTGCGGTGTGGTTGAGGTAGGGCTTATTTTCACACCTAAGGTTGAAGCTGTAGTAACACCACAATAGCTGAATTCCCTCAGAATTTGCTTTCAACAAAATTCTAGGAACAGGGCCTCCCTGGTGGCGCAGCGGTTGAGCGCTGCGCTGTGAAGCTATTGGCAGCATGCGATGGGAGTTCGACGCCCAGCCGGGGAGAATCCCACATGGTGCTGCAGACCTCTCCTGCCTCACCCGCTGCTCCCCTCAGCAGTGTATTTCTAATCTGCCTGTTCTGCTCCCCACTCTGTCTCTGGTGAACCTTCTTGCTGCCCCACGCCTCTGGCCTGTACCTCAGCCTGTATGTATGAATAAATCTTTAAAAAAAAAATTCTAGGAACAAATAGCCTTAAAAGTCTTTTTTTTTAAAAACAGTCAACCTTGTTCATTAAGGAAATAAAATAAAAGCCAAAGACATTTAAGTGATCCAGTGTTATTTAAGTATAAAGGAAATACATAATTCAAAAGTGTACAGCTTAATTTTCACAAAGGGGACACACTAGTCACAAGAATAGGACGAGTATCCTGGAAGAGTACATCATGGCCCCTCGGTCATTAATTACTCCCTTACTCTTAAAACAAACCAGTGTCTTGGTCATTGCCATTGATTAGTTTTGCCTGTTTGAACTTGATAAAAATGGAGTCATTAAAGTATCTTACTTTTTCTCGTGTGGGAGAGTACATATAGTTTCCTGTTTTTATGGCTATATGGTATTCTGTTGCATTAGTATGCCATTTATGTAGTCTGGATGGATGTAAACTAGCTTAAATTTTTGGATGTTACAAATAATGCAAATTATTTGTCTTTTGGTATGCTTTAATGTTGCATATTTAATAATGGAGTTAGTCATAGGGAAAACGTTGAGTTTCAGAAGTGGTTGTGCTTTTATTTTTCTGCATTCTCAGTGGCATATTTAGTATTGGTCACTATTTAGTTATCTCCTGGTGGGCATGTAGTGGTATCTCTGAATTTATTTTGCATCGTCCCTTTTTTTTAAAAAAAAAAGATTCATTTATTTATGCATACAAAAGCTGGGGTGTAGGCCAAAGGTGTGGGGGGGTGGGGTGAGCATATATCAGAGACAGAGTGGGGACAGAACAGGCAGATTGACTGAAATACACTGCTGAGGGGAGCAGTGGGAGAGAGAGGAAGAGGTCTGCTGCGCCATGTGGGAAGCTCCCTGCCCAGGAATGGAAAGGGGATTGAACTCATATCAAAGAACTTGTGCTGCAGTGGCTGCAGATAGCTTCATAGTACTGAGACTTAACCCCTCAGCCATCGGGGAGGTCCTATTTTGTATTTTCCTGATGACTACTGAAGTTAAGCACTTTTAAGCAAGTTTATTAGACATTTGGGTAGCCTCTTACTAAATAATCATTTTTGCCTGTGTTTCTGTTGAGTTGTCATTTTCCTAATGATTTGTAGAAAGCTTTTATAGGGAGTAGAGTGTACTCACAGTTGTTCCTGCCCATTTCTTTCATTCAGTTCTCTGCCTTTTAATGGGTTTTTTTTTTTTTTTGGTGAACAGGAATTGTCAATTTTAATAAAGTTCAGTTTATTCACATCTTTTAAGGTAAGTGCTTTATATGTCTGTTCTGAGAAATATTTGCCCAAGACCATTAATCTTTTATTTTTTAGAAGCATTGTTTGACCTATCATATCTATATGTAGATTCTATTTTGTGTATGATAATGGGGAGATGTTAGAAGTAGCACTTACTTACCCATACCTATTTATTGTTTCTCTGGTCTATTTGTTCCAGTGCTGGTATAAATAACACTGTAGGTTGAAGATAACTGCTTATCTCGTAGTGTAAGTGCAATTTCCTAGTTGCTTTTCATGATTGTGTTATTTTTTGGCTCTTTGCATTTCCATATACATTTTAGAATCAGTTTCAATACATAATAGAACAGCTAAAACAAAATCCTGAGATTTTGATGAGAATTTTATTGAATATAAATTTGGGGAAAATTAACATCTTTATACCATTATGTCTGTTAATTCATTGACATAGTATACTTGTCCATTTATTTAGATATTTAACTTTAAATTATGTTTTTTATTTTCTATATAGAGGCCTGGAAACTTTTATTGTATTAATTTCTAGGGATTTTAATTTTTTCATGTTATTTTGAGGGTATTTAAACTGTCATTTCCAAAATTGTTACTTATAGTAAACATTGATGATTGTATATTAACCTTGTATTCTGTGACCTTGCTGAATTAATTTATTCTAATAGTTTGATGTAGGTTGGACAGGTTTTTTTTTTTTTAAAGAGGATTTCACAATATAAATGAAAGTTTTAAATGCATCTTTTTTGTGTGCTCACAAATATATGCAAAATATGTTCATTTTGTCATCATGACATATTAGAAATAACCTAAATGCCCTGCAGTCACAGCACATCAGTCACGGCACATCCTTACTACATAGAATGTGTTGCTGTTACAAAAGGTTATAGTTAACTGTTTTTTTGCTAGTACAGATTCCTGCATGTAATGTTAAAGGCGAATAGTAAGATAATGTGCATAATCTTACATGGGTAAAACAGGAAAAATACTCTGTACTTGCTTATCTTTAGAAAAGTTACGAAAGGTAAAACTTTTTATAAAAGGCTTTGTTGTGGTACAATTGCTGTGTAAAGTACACGTATATAAACTATACAGTTTGATAAATTTTGGTATATATATACACCTGTGAAATCATTATCAAGGTAGTCAGTACAACCTCTCAAAAAGTTTCCTTTGTTCTAGCTTGTAATATCCTCCCTCCATTCCCAACCACCCACTAATCTGCTTTCTGTTATTTTACATTTGTTTGCATTTTCTAGTTTTCTGTAAGTGGTATTTCTCAAAGGATATTTTCAAAGTATGTGTTCTTTTTAGGGGGTATGTCTGGCTTCTTTTCAGCATGGTTTTGAGATTGATCTTTGATGTAGCTCATTTTTTTATTACTGTGAAATACTCGTTTGTTATGCTAAACCACAATTCACCTACTGATGGACTTTTGGGTTGTTTCCAGTTTTTGGTATGAATAAAACTGATATAAATGTGTACAAGTATTTATATGGGCATATATTTCCTTTTTTTGTTTCATAGGAATGGAAGGTTCCATAGTACAGTAGGTGTATATTTAGCTTTTGAAGAAATGGTCAAACTTTGAAAGTGTTTGTACTATTTTACATTCCACTCTAAGTGTATGGGAACTCCTGTTCCTCATGTCCTCTCCAGCACTTGGTATGATCGGTCTTAAAATACTTAATAGGTACATAGTGGCGTCTCTGCTCGTATTTTCCTAATGACGAATAATGTTGAGCATATTTTTATGTGTTTTATCTGCTTCCTGTATATCTTCTCTATGGAAGTGTCTTTAAATATTGAGTCTTAAAAAAATAAATATTGAGTCTTAAAAACCATGAACAAGGTAAATAAAAGTTTGTGCCTTGTTTGATTTCAGCAATATTTTGTTCTGTGCAGTGATAGGTCTTCCACTTTTTTTGGGTCAGTTTTATTTCATAATCTGATGTTTTTTTGTCAATGACAACTTTTTAAATTTCAAGTTCAGATTGCTCATTGCTGGTATATAGAAGTACAATTGATTTTTGTGTATTGATCTTATAAACTACAACCTGCTAAACTCTAGTTTTGTTTTTTGGTAGATTTCATCAGATTGTCTTCATGAACAATAATGTCTGAATATAAAGGTTTGGCTTCTTTTTTTTTTCTCCCATCTGGAGACTTTGTTAGTCTGATTGCATTGACTGAACCCGTCCAGTACATTGTTAAATAGAAATGGTAAGGGTGGATAGCCTTTATCTTATATCGGGAGAAGCATTCTTTCACCATTAAGTATGACGTTAGCTGTTAAGTTTTCATGGGTGCCCTTTTTCAGGTTGAGGCGTTCACTTTTTTTTTCTTTTTTTAAAAAGGGTTGATTTATTTATGCATATAAGCCGGGGTGCAGGCCAGAGGTGTAGGGGGGTGGGTGAGAGGATCCATCAGAGACAGAGTGGGGAGCAGAACAGGCAGATGGATCGAAATACACTGCTGAGGGGAGCAGCAGGCAAGACAGGAGAGGTCTACTGTGCCATGTGGCTGAGCTCCCTGGCCAGGATTGAACTTTGTGCTGCAGTGGCTGTTGATAGATTCATAGTGCTGAGGCTTAACCCCTTGCACCACCAGGAGGCCCAAGGAGTTCACTTCTAAACCTAGTTTGCTGAGAATTTTTGTCAGGAATGGAAGTTGGGTTCGTCAAACCTATTTCTACATCTATTAAGATGATAATGATAGCTTGTTAATATTATGAAGTATGTTGATTGCTTTTTGAGTATTAAGCGAACCCTAGATACCTAGGATAAACTCCAGTTTTGTATAATCCTTTGAAAATGTTTTCGGATTTGATTTGCTAATAAGACTATTCATTTTGCATTCAATTATGAATCCATACCTGAAAGTTCTGGGTAATGAAAGAAAGGTGAATAGCACCAAAAGTTTTTCTTCCACGTGTGACACTAAGGACAAAATAGAGAAGTTGACATAGTTCATAATCTTGAAGAAAGAGAAGAAAACAAAACGGTAAATATAAAAGACTGACTTCTTAGTTTAAAAAGCTTATAAATGTTTAAAGGAAAAATTTATAACCATAAAATTGATAGACATATCATGGGGATGGTAACTAGCATAATTGGTAGCCAGGGGATGGTAAATGAATCCATTTGTTTCTTATATTTTATTTGAAATGATACATTAACTTTAAACATTAATTCTTGAGTGGTAAGGATATATTGTAAAATCTAGGTCAGTCACTATATAAAAGCAATGCAAAGAGATATAACTAAAGATCTATAGACAGACTAGAATCTGAAAAATGTTCAACTCGGGAACCAGGAGAGGATAAGAACATCTGTCTGCCATTGTCAATGAGAAGTTGGAAGCTTAGCAAGATCGAATTCTGACAGTCGGGAACTTTTGATTTTTGATAGCTAGATGAACTTTCCTCAGCTGTGTTGATATTTGCAAATGAATCCTTCAAGAAATTCATGCAGATTAGGCCATGTTATACATTAAACTCAATATTAAAAATATATCAGTATATGTTAAATAATAAATATATCGCTGTACTATAGAATATAATCAGTAATAGTCAATATCAAATTTCTTTGCAGACTAAACTATTTTGGGTGCCATCTGCCATTGAGAGAATTTGCAGCTGAATTGCAGCCACGTAAGTGCCTGATACATTTTTTTTAAGGATTTATTTTACTGAATGCATATAAGAACTGGGGTGTATACGCCAGAGGTTTCAGGGGGAGGGTGAGGATTCACCAGAGACAGAGTGGGGAGCAAAATAGGCAGATCTACTGAAATACACTTAAGGGGAGCAGCAGGCAAGACAGGAGAGGTCTGCTGCACCATGTGGGTTAGCTTTCTGGCCCAGGATTGAACTCAGGCCACTGGTTGGCTGGAGATAGCTTGATAGCGCTGAGATTTTTAACCCCTGTGCCACCAGGGAGGCCCAAGTGCCTGATGAAATTTAATAACCTTCAAAGGAACTTAGCAAAGTATGGGGTCTCATCAAATGCCATCATTTGTAATAATCTGAATGTAATCCAAAACTACTCGGCCTATAAAGAAATGAGACAGTGACCCATTCTCAAGAGACAGTCAAAGGGGGTTGTCTCTCAGATGACCCACATAAATAATTAGTTTTGTTGTCATTTTAATACCCCCCACAATAGCAATTAAGTGTTTTTTCAAAACCTCACTGATGATCTTGTTAAGCCACTTGTCATCAGACACGATGATGCCCACACTGTCTAGGATCTTGATGTCCTTGGCCTTGGGAAGGAGCATCACCTCCTGAGAGTGGCCAGCAGGTAGGAGGTAACAACATATTTTGGTGGTGGCACATCTTGGTGTTGGTGGAGTGGCTTCATGCATGTGACCTCAGCGGTGTTGGCATTGGAAAAAGGGTGATTTATGAAAGACATGTTTGGTCCAGTGTGCCTTGCTCAAAGCCATGGTTTTACTATGTGATCTCAACCCTTGCTTTTGACCCAAGGAATAGAGTTACAACCTGAACAGATTCATTTCCTGAGAAGCTAAAGTAAGAGTCAGAAAATGTTCTTAGGTAGTGGTGGAGCACCTAGCTACAATGCCACCACTTTGGATCAGTTATGTGCTTGGGAATAAGCTGAGAAAGTGAGTGTGCTAGGAGGGGCAGGAGGGTGAGGTTTATGGAGCAGTGGAGAGGAAAACCCATGGCATCTCACTTGTTTGTCTTTCCCATGATGTAGTAGTTTATTGGTTCACAGTGAGTCCTGGGAAGCCATACAAGTTTGCCCCAGTTCCACATCTCCAGATTAGTTGTCTGTGGCCAGGGGACAAGCGGGTTGTAGTTGTGACAGATGGAAGCCTGTTGGGTAAAGATGAACACTACATCCATTGAAGTCATGAGAGCAGGGGCCCTAAAGGTGAGCCCTGGGAAATCTTTCCTCGCAGAGCAGGATCTTGCTAGTTCTGGGTGCTTGGGGGTGAATGGGACTGAACCTGCAAGGTACCTGGGCGTCTTCCATTATGCCTGGAACGCTGTCTGCTTTCAGCAGTGTGGCACAGCAGTGAAAAGGAAGGAATTCTGTAGCCACTAAGACTAGGGTTCAAATCCCATCTCTGCCACTTAATTATCCTTGAGCATATTCCTTAGTTTTCCCATATGTCAAATGGGGACTTAAACCGGTATCATAATTACGAGGATTAGATGAGTACAACACTTAAGAGAAGTCTGCATGTCTTCTTTTTCATTTATGCATACAAGAACTGGGGAGTAGGCCAGAGGTGCGGGGGGTGAGGGAGGCGGTGGTGAGAGGATTCACCGGAGACAGTGGGGAGCAGCACAGGCAGATCTACTGAAACACACTGCTGAGGGGAGCAGTGGGTGAGACAGGAGAGGTCTGCTGTGCCATGTAGGTCTGGGGATCCCCTGGCTGGGGATGGGGATCAAACTCAAGCCCCAGTGGCTGGTGATAGCTTGACAGCACTAAGACTGACACCTGTGCCACCACGGAGGCCCAGATTATCTCTTTTACCCTCGTGTGTATTGCTTTGTGGTGAATGTGTTGGGTTGCTGACTTTGTTATAGTGGATCTCAAGTCATACCGAAGTCTCTGGGACACATTGCCCACCAAAGCCTCTGCTGGTGCAGGAGCACTCTGGGAAGTTGTGGGCTACTGCAGGTTAACCTTGTGGGCAAGCAGGGCCCCCATCAGCTTCACTGTCCAAGGAGGACATGGATTGCTGTTCCTGGGGATCATGTATATTCATGTCACCCCACCACCTGTCCCTGCCCCATACAGCCCAGGTCTTTCATAGCCTAAGGCTGAACTCTTTTGAGCCTTTTGTCAGTCTTAACATTAGTGCTCCACCCATCTCCTGACTTCATCTTCTGTACAGTTTCCTGGCTGGGAAGATGATACATTTTAACATTCCCATAAAAAACTTAAGTTCCTGCTCATACTCCAGTGAATCTTAATGATCCAGGATTATTGCATAACAACTCTGGCTTCATTGGACATTGTCTGCTTTCCTCTTTACAGAATGTGTCCATAGATTTGGCACATGCTCCTGTTGTGACTTGTTCCTGCAACCCTATTTGGCCCCTGCCTACTATGATCTCCCAGGGACTGGATACTAGGAGAAGTCATAGTGTCTGGTCATCCTGGGCTACCACTTCTGCTGGGGCCCTGACTGTGCAGCAGTGTGTGTGACTAGAATTCCTGACATCCTGGTTGCCTTTGAGTATCTTCCCTGGGCTCATTCTGCTCCTCCTCAGTCTCTCTCAGCCTTCCTCTGTTCTCTCCTTCCCCTCTCCCTCTTATTCTCTCCATTTCTTAACTCAGGATAACACCATGTTACCTGGGGGTTCTTTTCTCATCTGAAACCTATCAATCTTCTGGCATATAGGAGTCTTGTGCACAGTCATCTGGGTCTGGATGTGTGCACATTATCATATGCTCTAGACATAGGGGTTTAGTTCCTTTCAAACAATGCCCATGTTGGCAGTTTTCATCCATTCATTAACACAGTAAGCAAAGGTTTACTCCGTTCAGGTTTAGGCTTGGGTTACTGGGGTAAATAAGATGTGGTCTCTACTCTCCTGAAGGTCAGTGAGGGCAGAAAGAAATAAGCAAAAACACAAGCTGGTTTTGATTGATAAAGTGCCATGAACAAAGCTGGATGATAGGAAGGTGACTAAGGTTGTCAGAATAGTGTCTCACAATTAGGAGACACTTAAGCTGACACCTAGATGATCAGATAGCACCAGAGCAGCAGACAAGCGGGTTCTTTGCCAAGGAATAAAATCTGACCACAGTGAATATAAGCAGAAGAGGAATGTACTGGAAGGGCATCTGGTGGTTCACAGAGTAAGGGTGGGAGACCTGGAAAGTTAGGTCAGCACAGAGGCAATTGTTAAGGCAGGCTGGAAGCCATAACTTTGACTAAAGTCATGCCTTGTTAGCATCCAGCTACCATTCGGGATACTGGGTACAGTATCCACTGGCACACTGTCACCAGAGGGACCTCCAAACTGGGCTTGATCCCCTGCCCCAGGGTACCTGTGTGTTCTCTGCCTGTTATTCACAGTCCTCCATGTTCTGGTCTCTTCTTCCAGGTCTTCATCTACCGCTCTTCCCTTGTCCTACCCTGCGCTGGCTGCACTGATCTTCCTATTCCTCATTTGTGCCAAGCCTGCCCCATGGCCCTGTAGGAGAACGGTTCCCTCAGTCTTAAACACTTTCCCAGTTATCCCCATAGGTCTCTTCCTCACCTGTGCCAGGCTGACTGTGGAAGCCTCCTCAACCTTCCTGTGTAGGCAACGACCTCCCAGACTTACCTGATTCCTTCTGCCCTTTTTCCTCGTTTTCTTTGAACACATTTACTGTTTGTCTTGTTGGAAGAGTCTGCCTAAGGGGGTCTAGACCAGTATCCGATGTTAATACTCCACAGTTGTTCAGAGGAGAGGGTAACAGCAAGAAAGCATGCTGAACCTGGTATAAAAAATCTTGGGGGCACTATGAATTGAATCCTATTTGTCACTTACAGTTATTTGTGATTCTGCACAAATAACTCCTCTTAGTTTCAGTTTCACCATCCATAGTGGGGAACCTGACTCAAAGGGATTCTTAGTAAATAAGAGTAGGGGTGAGAGTAGTAAATAAGAGAATGTGCTAGGCCCCTGTCGCCATTCTCTTCTATCCACCCACTCAAATCTCTTAAAATAAGCTTCCCAAGCCAATATGATCGCAACGAACGCATTTACTTTGGATTATGTCATTATAAATATTAACAAATAATACTTAAAAATGACACCTTCGGGTACAAAAATTGTGTGTGGTGCTGCAGTTTAAGGACAGTTTCTGCAGCCATCACATGGTAGCAAAACGGTGTTAAGCAGTGCACGAGTCTGCGTCAACGACAGCCAGAGTCCATGCATTGGGAGGTTCTCTCGGTTTGAGAAGGACAAAGGACAGGGCATGCACGGGCCGGGGAGGTGCAGTTCATCGCTCCCGCCGCTAGAGGGCAGGAAGCTACCGCTTCAGGTTTGGAAGACGGGCCCGTCAGGGATTGGCTAGTTAGTGGTGAAGGGCGGGGTGAAAGGTGGATGCAGCGCATTGGGTGACCCTCCCTGGTTACTGACACCTGACTTTGGAAAAACTTCATTTGTTGGCGCCCAATTTCCCATCCTTGTGGGACTGATGGATCAGCAGAAATATGCCAGTTTGGGGTCAAAGGCAGAGCTGAGATCAAAGAGCTTTCTCTTTAACAGATACAATCTGCACGGTGGACAGAACAGTGTCCACGTCCTGGTGAAGGTTGTTACTCCTGCGGGTGTATGTGCATAACCTCCATTTGGGCGGGCAGGCTGGCTGTCTAGAAGACCCTCTCCCCATTCTGTCCTTGTGATCAGGTTGGGCCATCTTTTAGGTCCAAGTCTACGCTGCCCAGCCTATGGCAGTAGAGCACCCTGTAATGGGTACCAGGAAACCTGGGTTGTCTCAGCCGGGCCCTGTATGGGCCCCTTGCTGGCACTCACTTTCTCTAATAAGGAAGCTGTACAGGGGCGGTGCACTTCCCTTTCTGGCTTTGCCACTTGGATAGTTCCATGTCTTTATAGGGAGGCTCCTCTCCAAAGGATGACCTCTAAAAGGCAAAGGTAAGCTACCAAGCGCTCACCCAGACACAAGGTCCCTCAAAGATATTCCCTCTTTTCACCTTAAGTCTGTATAAGTTCTCCCATTCCAGCTGCATCGAGAAAGGATGAGCAAGGCCTGAGCCACAGGCACGTCTGGGGAAATCCTAAGTGGCATGAATGATTTCAAAGCCATCTAGAGGATGAGGCAGCAGGAGAGTGAAGAGGCCCCACACCCATCATGCACCAAAGCTTACCAAGCTCTCATCTGAGTATGTCTGCTGAGCTCCTAGCTGGAGGGAGGGAGGGGGAAGGCGAGGTTCGTCCTCTAGACAACCAGTGGATGTGGCAGTCAAGAGGATCTGGGCTTGAGTCTTGGTTCACCTCTTCCAGCCTCAATCTTAGTTTCTTCATCTGTAAATAGGGATGACAAACACACTTCACAGAGTTGTGAAGATTCATTAACATCATATGTAATTGCAAAGCCTTAAAGAGGGAAAACCAAGGCTCTATGACCACTGAAAGTCACCAGGTATTGTGTGGAGGCTGGACTCTTGTTTTTCCTGCAAACTGGGGAAGGGCTGATGGACACTTGGGATTTGAGTCCTCACCCCAGGCCTCAGATGGTGATGTGCTTTGTGTTTGCAGCAGAAGGTCCAATTCTTGCCCCCATGGGCCTACTATTAGCATTGGCTTGGGCAGGAATCACACGGGGCGATCCCCAAATACCTAACAGAACCTCTGGTGTGTGAGCTTAGCACCCTACTTGCCTGGAAGTGAGGTGTCTAGCGCTCTGGGCTAGGTGTGGGCAGGGGCCCTGGAGCCTTATCTGTCTCAACTGTAGTGGGGCTGGAAGGCCTTGGACAGTTCACTTTACCTCTCTGGGTCTGTTTTCCATCAGTGCAGTGATGGGTTAAATGCAGAAATTACTAGGTTTTGCATGTGTTCATTCAGCATTCCTGAAGGCCCCTTGGTAGGCAGGAAAAGTGTGGGGCTTTAGGCTTGGTCCCAGGATTCTGAAGTCCTTAACCCCTTCCTGGAGACTGACTTGAGGTGCAGCCAGGCCCGCCAGGCCCACATGCCTTTCCAGAAAAAGGTGCTGGACTGCTGCCAAGTACTCCTGAGAAGCCATCAGTGGCCCAGTAACCATGGGCAACCACCTGATTCCTCCTAACACCTAGCCCTGAACTCAGGTGAGCCCAGGCAGGGCTAGGGAGGGAGGGAGGTACAGGAGGACAAGAAGAACTGTTTCCATGCCTAAGGGACCCTTTTCTCTATTACGGCTGACCTGATGCTTTAGCTGGGAAGGAGACACAGGATCCATTCTCCAGGTTCCTTGGGACAGGAGATCAAAGGTGGGGCACTAAGGTCTAGGACCAAACTTGACCCTGTACCAACAGTTTCTCTATCATGCTTCCTTCATATACCCCATGGCCCACCATAAGCTCAGGCTGCTCTGGCATCCAGGGGTGGGGTATAGGCAAGTCTGGGTACCATTGCCACTGGGCCCCACTACTGTCATAACAAATCTGGCCCCTGAACCTCTTGCACCTACCCCTTCAGACCCTGGGTTTCAGAGTGTCCCTAACCTAATCACCATTCTCCCTTCTAGGCCTTGTAAATGATTCCTACCACTTGCACGTTTCCCCCCTTTGTTTGCACAGAAACTTCAGTCACCCTTCAAGATCTTGCTGAAACATCATTTCCTTCAGGAAGCCTTCCCTGCTCTCCTAGCAGTCAGCAGAATCCACAGCCCCTATAGGTAGGCCAGATTGGCCTTGGCAATCCTCACCTCCCTGTTGTGATGTTTTATTTCTAGCTAAGTGGGGAACTCCCTGAGGGCGGGCCCTGGTATCTCTCAGCCCCAGGGGACAGTGGAATCAGTGAAGCACTTGACAGTTTGCCAGTGTTCATTGGGATCCTCCAGGAGCTTCACCAGACTCTCACGTCAGCGTTTTCCTACCTGCCCATTAATACCAAAGACGAAGGGTTTTAATCAGGATCGCCTTTTAGGAATAAATGTTCTTCAGAGTCCTGTCCTTCTGCTGCCCTTAATCTTCCCCTACCAGTCATAGTCTTTTTGCCTGGGCTCCTTTCCCTCCTGTTCCCTGCACTCCTTTCAGTCTCAGATCCCCTGTGACTGCCAACATCTAGTAGGGTTCTTGCCCCCTGGATGGGAAACCCTTCCTCCAGGTAGGTGTTGAGGCCATAGTCCTGTCTTCCCAGCTCACTGTCACTCAGGGTGGCTGGGCCCTCCATGGCCACCAAACGAGGGCTGCAGTTGCTCTGTGTTCGAATAGATGTCCTGGATCCTCCCCAAAATGGGGGCTGAGGCCATTGGTGGCAGTTGAGGAAGCCCAGGGCCAGGCCCACACTGGGCCAGTTCGGGTGGTGGAGCGGGCCTGTCAGTCGCTGAGCACAGCCCCCGGGAGTTCATTGGTGAGGGTGTGCCAGCGCTCGATTCGCTTGTCCTTGTTCTTCAGGCAGTCAAACCAGTGCTTCAGGCGCTCGCCTTTGGCATTGATGCCCAGAACCACACCACCTGCAAGAGGGATACAAGGGGGCAGTCAGGGACACAGCAACCTCCTCACGCTGACAGGCCTGAGGGCAGGTGCTTGGAATTAGTGCTGCGCCTTGTCATCTCGTGCTTCACGGCCTGCACACTGGCTTCTGAGGGTGGACAATGTGTCTGCTCGCCAAGCCACACACTAGACTTTCACACATCAGGGCCCTGAGACCCTGCCCCTTATCTAGGACTGGAGCACTGCCAGGGTGGGGCTCAGTGGTAAGTGTTAAAGGTCAAGAGCTGGGGGAAGAAAGGGTCAGGGTAGCTCCACTGTGCACAGCCACCAAGCCCACCAGGAATTCAGAGCCACAAGGGCTCAGTCCAGCCCAAGGTCTGACCCTCCTAGGCTTCCTTACTTCTCTAGATCTGTCTCTGCTTCTGTCACAGCGATACAGACTGGCTAACATGTGAGGACCCTCACATCTGGGGGCAGGTGGCCTTTGAACCCAGTTTTCCCCAAAAGCTTGGAAGGAGGGTCTGCGGCCTGATTCAAGGCCACTACCCTTGGCTGAACACATGTGGTTAAATGGTCCTCTTACCAATGAAGTCGTTGGATTTTCCAATGTCATAATCCCAAACAGTGACCTCCAGGGTCTTCTTGGCTAGGTCCCCATGCTTAATCTCATAACAGAACTCCTGGTGGCCAGAAGGGGAGAATCAGGGTCAATGCCACGTGAGTAGTAGGGCTCTGGGGTGTGGTGAGGGCATGAATCAGGAGGGATGAGTGAATGGGAGGTGGCCAGGGCGCAATGGTGGATGATACTCTACTTCTGACACCCCGGCTGGGGTCTACTCCTCTTTACCTTTGCCACTGAAGCTACTGTCTCAAGATGCAGGAGAAGCATCAATGGACACTCGGTGGCCTTAGTGTGCTTGATCTCTCCTGAATCTGGCTCTGCTGACCACTCCTTTTGTGGAAACCTAGCTCAGCAGCTTCCAAGGTGGTTTTTTTTCCTTAAGACTTATTCATGCATACAAGAACTGGGGTGTAGGCCAGGGGTACAGGGTGGGGGCAGGGAGGGGCGGTGAGGGGATTCACCAGAGACACAGTGGGGAGCAGAACAGGCAGAGCTACTGAAATACACAGCTGAGGGGAGCAACGGGGCAAGGCAGGAGAGATCTGCTGCGCCATGCTGGAATCTCCCTGGCCGGAGATCGAACTCTTGCCTCAGTGGCTGACAATAGCTTGATAGCCCGAGACAGTAACCCTGTGCCACCAGGGAGGTCCAGCTTCCAAGGTGTCTAACATCTGGTATCTCCCTCACACTCTGGCAGTAGCTCTTCTGCTGTCCTTGAATGGCTCAGGTTCTGCCTGAGGCTCCTTTGCTCCTCTCCTTGGAGCGCCTCTCCACCAGCACCCACTCCGGTGCCCAAGGATCTGGCTATACACCTGCAGCCCTGGAGCATCTCCAGTCCTCCACCATTTCCCTTTCCTCCCACCTCCACATCAAATATGCCCCCCATTCTTTCACTCAGATCCTCTAACGTGCTTTCCAGGCCTCTCCTCCTCCCCCATCCCCAGCACCTTGACCTGGTTCAGTCAGGCCTCACCCATCCCTCCCCTTCAACTGGGGGCTGTCTTGTCAACCCCTGGCCACCTTCTATTACACCCTCCAGGGTTTCCTGGGGGATTGGGGTGGGGTGACTGAGCAGCTTCCCAGTGTCTTCACTAGCCCTTCCTACCTCGTTGAACTCTGGGTTCAGGGTCTTCTTCTTTACCGCTGTTTTATGTTTGGATTTCTTGTCCACATCTGGCTTCAGGTATCTGGAATTAGAACCCACAGACAGGGAGAGGGTAGGAAGAAGTTACGGGTTCAGAGGGAGACAGCAGGGCTTAGAAGAGCTTTGTATCCCTGTAGGGGTTTTCTCGGACACCCCATTCATCCTAATTCTCAGATTCCTTGGCACACTTGTGGCAAAGGTGTGTGGTCAGCTGTGGTGAGAAACAAGTGGTTTCTTCATCTACTGGACTTATAGTCACATGCCCACTCATGACACTGACCACAGACCTTCCCCCACCCAGTCACTGTAGAAAGAGGACTGTCCTTGTTCTTGAAGGTCTTAATTTTCACAAAGTTCCTAGTTCCCCAATAGAAAAGCATTTTTACAGTTGGTTCCTTGCTGGAAGTTTTTTAAAATAGGTTTATCGGGGCACATAAAAATTTATCTGTTTAATAATTTAGTATTTGCAACCGTTGTGCAACATCACTGGAGCTTTGAGGAAGGAAAAGGGCCTTTTGGGCAGTTACAATTCTTCCCACCGGGAAGGAAAGCTGGACTCCTCAAGCTCTGTCCCTCCTCTTCATTAGCTTCTTAAACTTTGATGTAGAACAGCTGTCTTCACGTGAGGACCAGGGAGGTGATGGGAATTGCCCAAGGTCACACAGCTAGCTGCCCATCATAGGGCTGGTGTTGGAAGCCAGGACAAGACCTCTTCTGCTGCAGAACTTGTTCCAGGACAACTGTCATGCCTCTTTTGAGAGTGCGCTGGGGGTGAGGACCACATCTTTCTTATCCACCACCAGTTTCCTGACACCCAGCTTATTGCCTGGCCTTGGGTAGCTCTATACACTTTTGAGCAAATGATAGATTCCTAGAGGTGAATTCATCATCCAGACACACATCAAACTTCTAGCATCATTTCGCCAAACTGCTCTCCAAAAAGACCGGTTGACACACACCCTCGCTAAGCTGAGTACTTAGAAAATCGTTTTTCGTTTTTGGTTTGGGAGGAGAAAGTGGCATGTTATTGCTACTTGACTTTGCATTATTTTTGTAACAATTTATGTGAGTTCATGATAGAAACACTAGAAAATATGCATTGACAAAAGTTGGGTTCGGGAGAGAAATGAAGACATAGGTCCACACAAAGCCCTATTTTTTAAGAAGCTGTATACAATCATCAAAAACGCACTTTAGGGCCTCCCTGGTGGCGCAGCAGTTGAGCACTGTGCTGTGGAGCTGTCGGCAGCGCGCAATGCGGGTTCGAAGTCCAGCCAGGGAGAATCCCACATGGTGCGGCAGACCTCTCCTGCCTTGCCCACTGCTCCCCTCAGCAGTGTATTTCTGATCTGCCTGTTCTGCTCCCCACTCTGTGTCTGGTGAACCCTCTCGCCACCCTGCGCCTCTGGCCTGTACCCCAGCTTGTATGTATAAATAAATAAATCTTTAAAAAAAAAAACGCACTTTAACATCAAGTGAACCGACCAACCACTTACTAACCAAACTACTGACACACATAACCACGTGGATGCACAACGCACTACGTCCATGAAAGCAGCTAGATTCAAAAGGCCATGTATTGTGTGGTTGTTGCCTTTATGAGAAAGTCTGGTATAGAAAACAAATCCATGGTGGGCTGGGGAAACTTTTTCTGGGGTTAAAAATATTCTGCATCTTGACTGTGGTGTTAGTAACAAGTTTGTATGCCAGTCAGACTTCAAAGTTTGAAGTCAGAACCTCAATAAACTTGACTTTTAAAAACAAGTTTGGTGCGGGGGTTGGGGGGTTATCTTAAAGCTCCCATCCAGAGATGGTGAATTTCATTTCCTTACAAGCTTTCATATGCCGGTCATTTTGCTCTTTACTGTGTTTTGTTTTGTTTTTTTTCCTTTGACTGGGTCTTTGCCTGTTTTGTTTTGGCAGTTTGAAAAGGGAGGGATGGGGGCAGGGGTGTCCCTGTCCTGCTTCCAGGCCTTTGTGCGTGCTGTTTTCTCTCCCTGCCTCACCTCACCATGCTGGGTGAGCTACCTCAGTACCCTTTCCAGGTGTGACCTTTGTGGGCAAGGTATAGCCCACTCTGGTATAGCCCCCGTGGCTCTCGCCTGCCCTTGCTCACAGAGCCGCTCCAGCAATGGCCCCTCTGGTCCCTTCTGCATAGTGACTGCGGCTTCCTGAAGGCCAGAGCCCGGGTGGCTAGAGAAGGGAGGGCGCTGCACAGGACAGACAGCACAGCGAGCTGCCTCCAGTTCCTTTAGTTCTAGGGCTAAGGTGGAGACTGTAACAGAGGTGACTGCAGAAGGTCAGTGGGAGGTTCACTGAGGCCTAGCACAGCCCCTGCCGGCATTCAATATGAGTCAGTGATTCTATTACCATCCGCTACTGCTTCTCCCCCATGATACCCTGAATAGCTGGATTTGGGGTGTCACCTAGGATGAAGTTTATAAAAACAAGAGTGGCATGTGGAGAAAGTGGAACCCTCATGCATTTGCTGGTGGGAATCTAAATGGTGCAACCACTGTAAAAAACAGTATAGCGGATTCTCAGAAAAGGAGAAACAGAACTACCATAGTATCCAACAATTCCACTTCTAGGAATATATTCAAAGGAAATAACACTAGCTGGAAAATCTATCTGTACCCCCATTTCCCTAACAGCATTATTTACAACAGCCGAGATACAGAAACCACCTAATTGTCCATGAATGAAGTAGTGGTACCTGTAATCACTTTGCTCAAGGAGGAGGAGACATTCTGAGAAATGCATCAACAGGTGATTCTGTCACTGCCAATATTAAGTATAGGCGAATGTACGTGGTATCGCCTACTGGACCCCGGGCCTATGGGGACGGCCTATGGGAGCACCAGCAGATGTGCACCCTGCTGTTGACTGAAATGTCATCACGCAGCACACAGCTAGCTATGCAATGGAGTGTTAGTAAAAAAAATAAAAATAAAAGGAATCCTACCATTTAGGACAACATGGATGGACCTTGAATTCTGTTAAGTGAAATGTTAGACAAAAGCTGTGTGATCTCACTTCTATGTGCAATCTAAAACAAAACTCCAGGGCCTCTGTGGTGGTGCAAGGGGTTAAGTCTCAGTGCTATCACGCTATCATCAGCCACTGCAGCACCAGTTTAATCCCTGGCCAGGGAGATTCATTCCCACGTGGTGCAGCAGACCTCTCCTGTCACCCCCTGCTGCTCCCCTCAGCAGTGTACTTCAGTGGATCTGCCTGTTCTGCTCCCCACTCTGTCTCTGGTGAGTCTTCTCACCCACCCACACCTCTGGCCTACACCCTAGTTCTTGTATGCATAAATAAATAAATTTTAAAAAACAAAACCCCAAACTCAGATCAGACTTGTGGTTAACCGGGGAGAAGGGGAGTCCAAGAAAGGGGCAACCAAAGGAAAGTGTTTAAAATTTAGAAGATAAAAGTCCTAAGGCTGTAATGTACCAGATGGTGACTGCAGTTACACTCATGATATATAGGAAAGTTGAGAGTAGAGCCTCAGAGTTCTCCCAAGGAGCAAGTTTTTCCTTTTTATTGTATTTCTATGAGACAATGGATGCTACAGTCTACTGTGGCCATCGCTTCTCAATATAAGTGAGGCAAAGCATCATGCTGTATGGGTACAGTAAGGTATGCTATTTCTCAATAGCATAAAGTGAGAAAAGGACTGGGTGTTGACCCAAGGCCTTCATCTATCTAGCGTTGCCCTTAGCATTCACCACGTGGCATCTCCCTCGCTGACTCTCTTCTGGGGTCCTTGTCAAGGACACACTCTTGGGGCCACACCATTCAGAAGCTATCCGAGGCCTTTAGTTCTGCTTTTAGTGAGGAAGAGGTCCATGAAAAGACCTTTCAGAGAAAGCAAGTCTTGAGCAGGCCTGAGCTGGGCCTCCTCTCACCCAGAGAACTGTAATTAGACAAGGGGGTTTTGAGGCCAGGGTGGAGCCCCCTAGGGCAAGTGTGGCTCTGATACAGGGAACCACCCACAGATCTGCCTGTTTTTGAAAGGTCATGCTGATCCAGCTGGGGAGGGGGACATGGCTTGAGTGAGCCCAGAGATTCCCACATGGGCAGGGAGGAGCCCCAGGCTCAGAGGTTAGGTCCTACCTGGCTGTGGGAGTTGGTGGAACTGTTCCTGTACTGGGTGAGACCCTGCTTTCTGGATAACGTGGGCCCTGAAATTCCTGTCAGCCTGGTTGGTGGGCACTGAGCCTATTTTAAGTTGCTCATAGCAATTTGGCTTCAGATTGCATTTGCACCCTTCCATGGGAGAACTCTAGCATGACGGTAGAGGCAATTCCTCCTTCCTCACCACCACCTTGCCAAGCTCTGCAGGATTTAAGAAATGTGCAGAAACAGTATCACACGTGCACCTTCCTGCAGTTTGCTTTTGGGCTCAGCATGTTCTGCATAGCTGTCCACGTTAACTCAGCTAGTCCTCATTTATTTATTTTAACTGCATAGTACTCCATTATATGCATGTGCCACATTTTATTCATCTTTTCCTTTGCTGATGAATGCTACCCAGCTTATTGCTAGACAAGCCATGCTGCCATCAACAGCGCTCCACCCACCCATGTGTGGGTTTCTGGGCTATAATCCTGGAAGGGCTAGAATGCGACTCTGGGCCCACACATTTTCCTAGTTTACTGGCTACTGCCAACTTGCTCTCCAACCATAAAGACAGATGGTGGTTATCTCCTAAATGTTTGCAGCGTTGTTTTGCTAATGGTTGAAGCTGGGCACCAATTCCTTATTTTTCATCTGGAAAAGCAGTAACTGCTGCACTATTTACTGGGAACCCACAGTGCCATGCAGTGGGCCCTGTCAGAGTCCCATTCTGTCTGGGCATTGCTCCTGGGGCCTGGTGACACTGGGTTTTAAAAATAACAGCTTTGTTGAGCTATAATGAATGTGCTGTGCGATGTACCTTTTTAAAGTACACAATTTCACGCATTTTAGTATATTCAGACTCACGCAAACATCAACCACAATAGATTGCAGAATATCTTCAACTGGGCCAAAAGAAACCTTGCATCCAACAGTCACTCCTGCCCCCTGCCGGGCCTGACAACTACTCCACTTCCTGTCTGGATTTGCCTACTCCAGACTTTACATATAAATGGACTCATATGATGTATGGCCTTTCGTGAGTGGCTTAGCATAGTGTTTTTAAGATTTGTTGTAGCAGAAATCACTTTGCTCCTTTCTGTGACCAAATAATCCACCACATTATGAATACTACTGTGCACGCTCATGGGCAAGTTTTTGTGCGGACAGACATCTTCAGCTCCCTTGAGTGTATACCTAAGAGTGGATCAAATTATACTGCCGTGTTTAATCATTTGAGGAACTGCCAGACTGTTTTCTGAAGTAGCTATACCATTTTTGTCATCTGATTTTTAAAAGCAAAAGAAAGATGATAGTGGCCAGTAGCAGTGGCAACCGCAGAGTTGTGTGGTGCAGCAGTGCTGGCCTCCCTGTGGGGCCAAGGCCTTCCCTGCCTCTGGACCTTAACCTTCTGACTTTTTGCCTTAGCAGGAGCACCTCCTTTCTGCTGAGGCAAATTGCTCCCCAAGTCTGACCCTTCATTTCTGTAAGTGAAGAGCCCTGAACACTGACAGTCACTGTGACACCTGCCTTGCCCTCTCCAAAGGGCCCCCAACTCCCACCTGGCCCTCTAGGCTGGGATCACAGCCTCGGCACAGCTGCGGCTCCAGAACCCAGATCTAGCACACCCCTCACATTGCTGTCACTGTCTCTGCCTAGTGCCACCATGAGCCTCCACTGGTGGCTGGGTGGACCCTTGTTGGCACCTGTGGTGCCAGCTGGACTGGGCACATGAGCAGCATTAAGCCCTGGGCTGTTGGTCACCCCTGGCATGGCCCCTGCCCCTTCCTGTCCCCTCCTCATAGAGGAATACTCCCCAGAGAGGATTACTCCATGGCCCCTCCTGCGCCCTTCCGTCATGCCTGAACAGGGCATCAGGAGAGAGCTACTCTTGTCAGCCTGACCTGGAAGCCACCCAAAGTCTACGGGCCTCATTTTCCTCACCTGTCAAATGGGATTGGCTAGATTTAACCGATGGCGTGGCCAAAGGAACGTGGAAGAGAATATATGCCTGTGAGCATAGCACCAGACGAGCTCAGCAGCTCCAGTGCTTACCACACTCAACTACTGTTCCATCCCACACACCTGTCCCTCGAGGAGAGAGGAGATGGGGGCCCGGCCTGGGGCCACACACTCACGTTTTCACGTATGGGTCTGAGTAGCCGTTGGCGTCCATGGCAGCCAGGTGAGCGCACCTCACGATGCCGACCAGCAGGCCCTGCTTCTGTGAGCTGTACTTGAGGGAGATGAGGATGCGGCCCCGCTCCTCCAGGGACTTGTCTTCTGTCTTGTCCACCTGTGAAGCAGGTAGTCACTCAGTGGGCCTCCCCCGTCCCCTCCCCTCAGCTCCTAGCCACCAAGGCTGTCCATGGGCCCAGACCAAACGGAGCCCAGCGAACGGTAAGGTGTCACACTGAGGTACTTCCAGAGCCTCTCCTGGTACAGCGGGACGGCCACATTCCCAACCCTGGGGAACCTGAGAGCCAGCTTGGATGGGGGTCATTCAGGACCCTTTCTGTGCCCCACGGCTGCCCAGGATCTGACTCGGGTCATACCTTAATTTTAGACCTCACTAGACAGTGAAGTCTTCCCCTCCAGCCAGCCTGACATCTGACTATCCCTTGCCCTTCTGAGACCACCTGTTTCCACCATCTGGCAGCTGCTTATCCAGAGCCCCCTCTCCTTTGCCTTCTGTCCAACCAGACACACCCAGCCGGAGCCCCAGGACCCCCAAGGAGCCGCCCTCAGGCGTTACCCCATGCTCCTCTCTCATGCAGTCTCGGCCACTTTCTTCTGCCCACGACTGTCCTCTGCCTGGCGGGGAAGTCATGTCCTGAGCAGCTGCTCATAAGGGCCCTCTACCTCCTGAGAAGGGGCTCCTGGTGGGGAAGGAGGGGCCGCCTTGCCCAGTTCCCACATCCTCAGCAGATAAGCCCCGCCGAGCACAGCATTGGCCCTAAGCGCAAATGCAGCCTCCGCATCTTTCCCAAAGGTGCCCAGTCAGCCATGGCCATTGGGCCAGACTGAGGAACGTGAGATTGAACTATCTGACACTCCGGATTGGGGCTGTGGTGTGACGGCCTAGGGATAATGTAAAAAGGAAACAATATCAGTCAAAAGCTAAAAATATGGGGTACACTTTGGATCATTTCCTGTGAAGACCATTGAACTAGGCACATTGTTCAGTATTTACTGAAAATGGATAATGTTTACAGATGATATAAAATCTAAAACGTTTATCTTGACTGGCAGAACTGCTATCCCAAACAGCATTCTGGGGGCCACTGTGCATCCCCAGAAGTGACCCCCAACCCCTGGCAGGCACACACACAGGGCCTCGTGCCTGAGCATGTGAGCACACGCTCACACCCCTGCACAATTGTTTGTTTACACCAAGGATCAAAACTCAGGAACATCACGAAGTGGGAGTTGATGTTGCCTTTTATAACCGACATAGATCATTTGGGAAAACTGGGTCACCTGTGATTAGTGACTAATAATAAAATAAAGGTTATATCCATCACATAAATGTCTATGAGTGGGAGAGAATGTGACAAAAGCATGAAATTTGATGAAGTTGAACAAAATGACAGCTGGGATTCAGGAGGAAGTGGGACTGTCAGGTTGACGAGTTCCCAGGGTTGACCCAGGCCAGGCTGCACTGAGCGTCTGGCCCAGGCTGGTACTGTGCTCCAAGCTGTCCCCCTTGCCCAGGAAAGGCGACAAGAATTCCCCAAAGGAGCTTGTGTTCAGGCCCTGAACATGGCTGCCAGCCAGAGGGCCCAGGTTTCTCAGGACCTCGGGGGCCCTGGGGTCTCCTGATCAAGCCCTCTGGGCCTTTTGAACCAGTTTAAAGAGGCCTCGAGAGGGAGGAAAAGAGCTAGGTGGGGAGGCTGAGACCAGTGGACTGAGGCTCTGGGAGGCAGCTGCTGCAGATGGCCAGGGGGCAAAATCAGTTTTGACATCATGTCCAAACAATAGTGATTTCTAGGAAATAATTATCTTCTGTCTCCTCTGGGTATGTCACAGGCATCACCCGCCTAACTGGTTCCAGTCGAGCTCCTGTGTCTCCCAGCTGCTCCTCCCATGGTCCTCTGCATCGCAGTTGATGACCCTTTATCACTCCAGTGCTCTGCCCCATGGCCAGGATGCTCGGTCCAGCACACCTCCCCTCCATTGTAGCCCCACCAGGCCTGGGCCTGCTCATCTCACTGCTCTCCCTTCTTCCCCACATTCTGAGCCTGGCGAGCCTGTTAAAATGTGGTCAGATGCGCTGAGCCCACTAAGGTTAAAGGCCTGAGTCCTTCCTGGCCCCTCCTGACCCCTCTACCCCTCTACCCTCTGATCTCAGCTCTCAGACGCCTCCCCTCCCTCTCTTCACCATAGCTGGCCCCTTGCCTGTGCCTCCTCCAGCCTACACGGGGATTGGCACTTGCTGCTCTGCCCGGGAGTCTCCACCTGCCCAGCAAGTCCTTTCCAGAGCACCCTGCTAACCCATCACCTCCCCACTTCTCAGGCCTGCCTTCTTGGCCCTGACGGATGTGTTTGGGTGACTGATCTCATTTTGTCCAAGCTTCACCAGGCAGGGGTTTTTGTCCCTTTCCCTGGGCACCAGCAACATGTCAGGCACCCAGCAGGTGCACCAGCCCTCCTGGCGCTGAGCTCCTGCAGGGAGACGGGCCCAGGCCTGCAGAGCCCAGTGCTGGAGGGAGCCCACAGCCCACTCACCGGCAGCTGCTTCTCCAAGCAGATGCTGAACGTCTTGGTGTGGTTGGGTTTCAGCTTCTTCAGGGGCACTCGCGTCTCCCCAATGAACTCGTTGTGGCGGAATTTGTCCTCGTCACACACGGAGATCCTGCAGGGCAAGGAACACAGCCAGCTCTACAGATACTGGGTGCTCTCAACTTGCTTCCAGGTCCCGGAGGACTGGCATGGTGTGCGCGGGGATGTGAGTGGAAGCGCATGTGCAGCTTGCTCAGGGCCAGCCGCTGTGACTGGGGCAGGGGGTGGGAGGGAGCCTGTGGCCCTGGGGCCCTCACCCACCGCAGGGTCTTTCGGATCATGTCTTCATCTGTGATTCCGTAGTAAGTAAGGGTCTCGTTCCATGTGGGGTTCAGAGTATTTCGGAGCGTTTTTGTTCTGAGTTTATTTGCCTGGGGAAAGCAAAAATGAGCTTGTGAACATGCAGTGCAGCAGGCAGACCATCGCCCCCAGAGATGCTATGGCTGATCCTGGAATCAGTAAATGTGTTTGCTAGCTTTCTTTCAGGCTGCAGATGGAATGAATCACAATGGTGCTTAAAAGCAGAAGAGGGAGGCAGAAGAGATGTAATGAGGGAAGGTTCGAGAGACACAAGGCTGGCTTTGACGATGGAAGGGGCCACAAGCCAAGGAATGTGGGCAGCTTCTGGAAGCAGCTGGTGGTAACTTGTTACTGCAGCCCAAGGAAACTAATCCAGGAGGCTCACTGCCTCCAGGCCCCACAGCATGTGCAAATGCTGGAGCTGCTTGGGTCTGGGCTGGGAGGCTGGATCCTCACCCTCATACCTCTTTGCCTTTGCTCAGGCTGTTCCCTGTGGGCCTGGAATATCACTTCTCCTAGAAAACACCTGTGCGGTGGTGTGCCCAAGCTGGTATGTGGCCTCTACCCTTTCCTCTGCGCTTCTGGAGATCAAGGCGCTGCTGGGCCTTGTACCCTCCAGTTCTGAGCTCTGTGCCCTTTGATACATGCTACACCTGCCCAGTGTTTGAGGTCAGGAAGCCCTGGGTTTGAATGCCCACTCTACTATATACGTAAGTGCTGTGGCTCAGGAAACACCTCTCAGTAGTTTCTAGGAGCCTCGTATATAAGGAAAGGGCACTTTGTAAAATGCTGCCTTATGCAGGAAATCCCATGGGGGCTCCCTATGAGCCAGCAGCTGGTTCTGTATATCTAGGGACTCAGTTATTAAGTGGAGAACATCTCCTGAACCCTCAAAGCCATAGGAGTCCCCTTGCAGCATGAGGACTCTGAGGCCTGGAATTATGAGCCCCTCTATGTGTGTGGAGAAGGAACACAGCAGCTTTTCCATCAGCCCTGCCTTCCTAGAGAGGAATCCCCCACTGCACACAGATTCAGCAGTTTGGGCCCCAGAGTCAACTCAGGTCAGACAGCTCATGGCTTCGAAGCCTTGGTGGCTTCGAAGCCAGGACTGGCCAGTTGGCCTGGAACGTCCCCAGCAGTGACGGGGAGGCCTCTAACCAGAGGCTGACCCTTCCTCCCCATCAGGCTGCCTGAGGGTCAGACTGATTTTTCAATTATTAGCTCCAGAGAAAGCAACTCGGACAAGAACATCAGCCACCAGGCTCTGCTGCTCACGCTGTCATGTCCCCCGTTTTCCTGGACCCCACTGGGAAGCAAAGCTGCTGGACTGCAGTCAAATCCCCCGTGTATGCAGTCTACGCATCCTGCCCCTTGAGATGTCTGGGGGGCCACTCTGGGAATATATGACCTTTCCACCCGTGAAATTAAAAACACTGACATATGTAAGGAGTCTAAGCAAGTTCTGATCTCAGAGCGCTTGGGACACCTCGATGCTTCTGTCTAATAGCAAGTTTCTAAAAATAATTTCTCTCCTTTCCTAGATGCAAGTGTTGGGTTGATGCCCTAATCATGAGCAGGGTCGGCCTGGAGGTGATCTGGCATGGGAACAGAGTTCTGTGGTCAAATAAATTGGCAGATGCTGCCCACTGTGCACGCTGAGAGCCTCACAGAGCAGCCCAAGTATACATTAAAGGCTCTGATAAGTCCCACAGCAGAGAAACCTGTTTCCCAATGTTATCTGGCCACAGAACCTTTATTAGCACAAAATGTTAACTTCTAGCTGAGACAACTTTTACAGGACCTGGAAATTCTCTTGGGGTTCCCCCAACTCAACTTAGGTCTATTTACAGGTGAGTAAACTGAAGCTGCTCTACGGGCAGTTGGTGCCATCTGCAGGTCCCTGGGCGGCCTGGGGCACAGGGGTGCAGGTCCCGCGGTCTGACTGGGCTCTGAGGGCACCTAGGGACTGTGGGTCTCCTCGGTGCCTCAAGTCCAGCCTGGGTCCCAGTCACGGGGCAGTGCTAGATGCTGGCCCAGGGAGGACCCCTCACCTTACTGGCTCCTGGCAGCAGGTGGAGCTTGACGTAGGGGTCCGCCAGCCCGTTGTGGTCCATCGGCTTCAGGCCCTGAGCAGAGAACAGCCAAGGGTGTGACGTGGGGTCAGGGACACAGAGCAGCCCTGCATTCCTTGTTCCATGACCCTCTTCAGAGGAGCCCCCTGGTGGGGAGCGAGGAGGGCTCAGCAGGTACAATCTTCTCTTCCCCCAAAGTCCTAGCCCAGGGCAGGTGTCGTGGGGTGTCCGCCAGACCAGCCTTTCTCTGTCCTCATCACCAAGACCAGGAGACTCACCTTGCTCTGAATGAAGCCAGTGCCCAGTTTGGGGGAGGCCTGTCCTTCCCTCACTGCCCCCAAATCCGTGCAACCCTGTCCAGTCATCCATGTGCTTCCCCTCGTGGCCGAGGGAAAATGCCCTGTGTCCTGGGGACCAGGCTCAGTTTCTCCTGATTCGCCACAGTGCCCTGCCAGTCTGTGTCCACACAGGCCACACAAGTCATCTGGCCATGGAGGGTCCCTCCACAAGATGGCATCCCTCACCAACTCTGTGCAGTCAAGTGTGCATGGCCAAGGAACCAATGGAACTGAGAACAGACAGGGGCTTAGCTGACCTCAGGCCTGCTTGTTTCTGAACACTATTTTTTCTGGGGTGGTGCCTGCGGATGTAGGGAGACAGCTGCAGCTGGCGTGGGCAGAGCAGCAACCCGGTGCCATCCCTGGAAGAGGAACTGCAAGTTTGCTGCTTGTCACCAGGTCTACCTCCAAAGGGCACTGGGTCTCTCCCCCCACCCCTTTGGAGGTGCTCCTAGGAGGGGCTGAGAGCGAGGTGGGGGCTTCCCATCACCCACTGCTGTGTTGGCAAGAGGGACACAGTTTTAGAGGCAGGCTGGCCCTGGGTTCATTCAGCTCCTGCACTTAGGCGACAACTGTAATTACTGGACAGTTGATGAGTTACTTTGCCCCTGAGTTTCTGGGGCTCAATAAAGCACCCACTTCCCAGGGTAGAGCCTTGAGGAGGTAATGCCAATGCAGGGCCTGGCAGGAAGGGTTTGCTCTTCCTTCCTGACACCGCAGGCCCCCTTGGAAGATGCGAGGGAAGGGGTCGAGGGTGGGGCATCTGAGCTGTGCCTGGAGCCGCCGAGGGCACCAGCGCTACCCCACACAGGTGGGTATGATGACGCTTACTACCAGCAACTGAGGCCCCCCCCCCCCAAGGACGGGGGCTTGCCCCAGGCCTCCAGTCTCCTCCCAGAGGTCACCGCCTCCCACTTCAGAGGTTTCTCACATACCCCAAGCCAGAGCTCCAGATCCTCCCATGCCTGTACCCCCTCTCCCCAGGGGGAACTGGGTGTAAACAGGGAATCACCTGGGGAATGGGGGAGCAACCATGGCTCAAGATCCTTCCATTCCCCACTTCCAAGTCCTTGAGTGACACACCCCTAAGGGCAAAGCCCCCCAAGTCCACCCACATGACTGTTCTAGAGTTTGGGTGAGGAAGGGGGGTGCACACATAGGGAGGGGTCCCGGCGTCTAGGATGCTGAGAAGGAATGGAGGGCTCTGGCTAGTGGCCTGATGGGCAGTGCCCACTCACTGGACAACCTCTAAAGACTAGATGGAGGGAGAACAGGAGGGATCTGCCCAGGCCCCACAGCCTGCCCTCCACCTTGGCACAGGGAGGGGTCACCAAACATTCAGCTCTGTCCCTGGGGCAGGTGTGCAGCTCTTTCATGGCAAGACTGGGTGGCCCCATGTCGCAGCCTAACAACTGCCAAAGGAGAGGGCAGGGATGGCCTCTAGGTAGCCATTGCGGACACTACTTACCCCTGCCCAGGACAGCCTAGGTGTGATCCAGGCTGGGGGTGCTCAGCTGGGCAGTGCCAGCTATGGCAGAGTCAAGGGCAGAGTAGGCGAGAGGGACAGGAAAGCTCTCAGGTTAGGAGCCAGGGGCTTGGGGGTTGAGCGAGGGTTCTGGGCCTGGGCAGCACTTCAGCAGGCTCTTAGTTCTGAGCTAGGCCAGGCCCCTCCAGGAGGCTCTACCAGGCCACACAGCGGCCCTAACCTTGCGAGAGAACATCAACTTTGGCACCTTCCTCCCAGAGGGAGCAATGAGGTGGGGACAGAGGACAGTGTAGCTGAGAACACAGAGCTGACGCGTGCCAGCCCAAGGGGCGGGGCCACAGTAGGGTTTACAGATGCCCCTGACTCTCACCCCAGGGCAAGGCTCAGGCCCTGACACTATATAAGTAACCCCTGCCTGGAGTGGTGTCCGCCGCCTCCTGTGGCACCGGCATCCAGAGCTGTGCCCACTCAAGCCAGGGACTGGGCACCCGGGGACTGAGGCTTCCACATGCAGGCCTTCCTCAGCCTTCAGGACGGGCCCTTCCACCAGGCCCTTCCCTGTGTTCTACTCTCCCCACCCCCTGCTGCTCAGGGCTTTCCAGTGTAGCTGAGCTAACTGAGGCAAAATCCCCTCCTGGTCCCTCCTGCACCCACACCCACATCCGTACCATGAAGGCTGGAGAGGAACAGGCCTTCCTGACCTCCCTCGGCCCCCTCCACGACCCCGGGCGTGGGGCCCTGGGCCTACCTTGGCCTTGCTGATGGTGCAGTGGAGGGCGTTGTTCTCCTGGTCATAGAGCAGGCTGAAGTCCAGCGTGCCCAGGGCAGCTGTGGACAAGGGAGGGCCGGGTCATGTGTGGAGCCGGGTCAGAGCGTGGAGAAGGGGTGCCCGACCCCGTGCAGTCGGCCGCGTCTGTTGGCCAGGCAAGCCTGCCCCGGGGAGCGGCCACAGTTCCCGTGGTGCCTGCCACCCATGGAGCCCCACTGCAGGCCAGCCCCACCAACCCTGGGAAGTAGGCCGGGCTGTCCCCATTTTCCCAGTGAGGAGGAGCTGAGGTTCAGAGGTTCGGGTGTCACCCCCCGGCACTCTGGCTGGCCCCACAGCAGGGCGCCTCACCCCGCTGGGGCTGCACTGCGTGCGGCCGGGTCTGTTGGTGCCCACGAGCACCCGCACTCAGCTCCAGCCGAGCTCCCCGCTCTCCTGTGCGGGTCTGGGCTCCACGCCTCAGTTTCCCTCAACTGTTAAATGTTACAGAATTGTGAGAGAAGCCAGAGGAGACAGGTTACGTGAGGTGAGACCTGTGCAGGCCACGGGGAGCAAGCAGCTGGGTCCTCATCCGGGTCCTTATCCAGGTCTAGAGCTTCTTAAAGGCACCAGGCAATTCCCAAGGGTGGAGGGGGCAGGGGCGTAATTGGGCGAGGCCGCCACCCTCGGGCCAATCACACAGCAGCTGTGCCTGCTACTAACACTTGGCTCCTGGCATGGAGGCCTAGGGCGTGGGCAGGGCTGACCTCAGGGCAAGTCTTGAGACAGCAAGATGCTCATTCACAGGAAGTCTTAAGAAGCCCAGCTCTACCTACCTACCTGCCCATTCATCCATCTTTCTTTACATCTTCCTTCCTCCCTCCCTCCCTCCCTCTTTCTCTTCCCTTCATTCTCCCTTCCCTTTCTTTACCAAGTGTTTACAATATGCTAGACTCTAGGGATGAAGATCTGTAGGAAAGCACAGCTTAATGGGAGGAACAGGTGAAAAAAAATTGCCACAATAATGTCTGGTGGGCCAGGAGCTGTGGGGAATGGGGGGAGGGGTGTTTGGTAACATGGTGAAACGGCCTCGAAGGTTTCCTGGAGGAGGTGACACTTCACCTGAGCCATGAAGGATGACTAGGAGTTGGCCAGTGCAAATTGGGGCTGGAGGAGGGGGCATTTCAGTACAGGCTACACTGACTACTGGGGTACTGAGTGATTGGAATGATGCTGGGGCAAGGACAGAGTTCTAGTCTTCAGGCCAGGGGTGCCCAACATGGTCTGGAGCAGCTGTGGTCCTCTGGCCAAGTCAGGCCAGGTCCATGTGTTCTCATCTCACACATGGCTGCCTGTGAGCCCCAACGTCAGAGCTGAGTGGCTCCCACAGGGACCACGTGGCCCGCAGATGCCTCGGTCGGTGCAGGACCCAGGTGTAGTAAAGGGAGCGGTCTGCAGAGAAATGGGTGTGTTCAGGCCCATATGTGTAGAGTTCAGCTTCTCTTGCTCCCCAGGTTGTAATACAGCACAAGGCACACAACTCAGTGTCTTTGTCCTTGCTGGGGGTGGGGCAGGGGGAGGCACAGTGTGGGGAGCGAGATGTCTGACCCTGGGTTCAAATCCTGACTGTGCACTTCCTTGCTATGTGGTCTTAGACAGCTTACCTAGCCTCTCTGTGCCTCAGTTTTCTCATCTGTGAACTGGAGACATAATAGCACCCACCTCACAGCACTGCTTTCACACAGTACTTGGGGTACAGAAAGTGCTCAGTAGATCATTATAGAAGGAGCAGGTTCATTCAGGTGATTTTGTTAGAAAGTTGGACCTCTTCTGAGATGCCTTTTTCCAAACTGGATCACATCTTCCCCAGCCTTTGTGAACAGAATATACAAACGGTCACTGGCACTTCTCTGAAAAACTGGAGTTACTGCTATGGTCACGTGAGTGTTCCATATGTCATGGGCACAGGGCAGACATGGAACGAGTGTGCTGTGACTCCCAGGTGGCCGCTCTTTTTGAGTCTTTATTTTTATGCCTCCTCTTTGGCCATCAGCTTGAAACTCCTGACTTGCAACTCCTGTTAGCGTCTTAGCCTCTGGTAGCACAAACAGATCTCCCTCCGAGACAATAGTTAGTGCTTCTTCTATGAAACCAGGTGAAAATAGTTGTTAGAACTCCACCAAATTAAGAGTCAGTGGGTCCTGGGTAGGGCCTGAAGCCCCTCTCTGGGTAGAGCAGGTACTGCTAATCTGTCTGGCCTTTTGCTGCCTGTTTCCTAGGTCCCAGTTTTGGGGGGAGGCAGCTCGGTTGCAGGAAGCGAGGTAGAGATCACCAGGTGCCTGTCACACCGACACAGCCCAGGGCTCAGGCTTCTCTGGGTCCAGACATTTCCAACAAGTCTCCAAAGCTGCTGACTTTATAGGACGATCAGCTGACCCAGTTCAGGCCCACAGTGGCTCGCTCACCCCCAACATTAGCCTCTTGGGCAGGGACCAGGCCTCACGCCTGTGACACCAGCAGAGAACAGGTGGCTGGGACAGTCAACCAACCGGCTCCCCAGTTGCTCTCAGGAGTGGGCAGTGGGTGTGAGGCACGTGTAGACACACACCCCACAATTGCTGCCTGTTGCTCAGTGGCAGAGAACAAGCCAGGGAGGTGGAGGGGCTACTTGCTGCCCATTGGGGAACTCAGCTCCAGGAGGGGTGTTTGGCGCCCCTCCCCTGACTCTACAGACATCTCTGTTTAGGGAGCCTGATGCTACATGGTGACACCAACACCTGCCCTCACTTCCCGGGGAGGAGAGCGGCCAGGGCTGCGCCAGGATGGGACTGATGAATTTCTTTGAATTCCAATGGAAGTTTTGTAAGAAATGCCACTTTCTACATACAGTCTTGGTCATCAGTTTAGAGACTTGTTGGTGGTGGAGCTCTCAGGAGCTTATAGGCCAACGTCTGCGTTTGCCATTTGGAGAAATGAGGCTCAGAGAGGGGAGGTGAACTGCTCAGGGTGGCACAGTGGAGCAGGACACAGAAATGAGGGCTCTTCATTTCCATCCTGCTAGTTCTGCCTTGAAACCTAGTGGCTACAAATTTTTTTTGCTTGCCACTTTTTTTAGCTGAAATCAAAAGGAGAATCAAAAGACAGAAAAACAGTCTCTCGGGCATCCTGGCCGAGGGGCCCTGAAGGGCAGGTGAAGGCTTGTCTGTGTGAGCCACAGGGTTCTGCCCCCAGCCACTCAAATCACATGCCCCGGCTAAAGTTGACATCTTTGGAAAAATAATGACGGTTGGTCACTAATGGGCCTTTGAGAGTTGTTACCCGCTTGTTGATAATTATAGAGCTTTAATGGGGCTAATTCAGAGAAAATCAAGCTCAAATCCCTGTCGGTTCCTATAAGGCTGCACCTCGCTCTGCTCTGCTGATGGAGACAGACAGCACCACTTTGACCTTGGACTGCACCTGGGCGTTCCTCGTCCATACACCCTTGGGAATTGGAAACCGCCCCAGACTTTCTTTTAAAGAAAAATGTTAACCTTTCAAATAGATTTTTTTAAAATGATGGCAAGGACCACAGGAAATGATCAAGTTGGAGTTGAAAGCATTTCCGAGTTGGGGAAACTGAGTCACAACAGGGGCTACAGAGAGGAATGAGCCATATATACCTACATCTCAGGAGGGCAGAATCAAGGGGTTAGGACGTTTATAAATCTATTCCTTCCCCTACCTTAAATTGTTCAAAGGTTCTCCACTGCACCTTGGAACCTGTTCAGTCTCCTTGGTGTGAGGTTCAAGACCCTCTGTGATAGGGCCCCTTTCCCCTCATCATCTGTTTCCCCTTGTGTTAGCCACTTGAACTGATGTGGCCTCCACTGGGCTGTGTTTCCTCCACCTTTGCACCTCTGTACCCTGAAGTCCATCTGCCAAGAGCACTTCCCTTTGCTCCTCCTCCCCTGCCAGGCTGCTTCCTCACTCCCCAGATTCTGAAGGGAGCCCTCTCCTTGGGTGAACTCTGGGCAAGCCAGTGCTTCCCGTTTGGGTTCCTGCCTCCCTGTCCTCACTGCCGGGTCACTAGTGCATCTCAGTGTCCATGAATTCTCTGGAATCGGAGACTGTCTCAGACATTCTTGAATCTCCATGCCTAGCACAGTGACTGACACACAATTGGTCTTGTAATATCAAGCATAAAAACAGGACAACAGGTCTGGGCAGAGCATGACCAGGTTCAGCATCACATTTTTGTGGGGACTGGGAAATGGGCCCAGCTCAAGGCTTTTGGGGCAGGCTTAGCAGCGATTCCTCTACTTCTTGCTCCAGGCCTCCCTGGGCATCAGTACTGACCCAGCCCAGAATGAATCATGCAGGGGCGGGTGTGAGCATGGGCGTGTGAGGCAGGTCTGGCCAATGAGACGGAAGGCCAGGTTTCCCGGGGACTCCTCCTGAGCTCAAATTGATACATGGGAGGGGAAAATGGTCCTTATCAAATTTAGGATCTTTGTTACATGTCACAATTTACAGGTGATGCTTGGACCAGCAGCAGCCACCTTGAACCCCTAAGATAACAAGAGCACGGTCAACTGGAAAGACAGACAGAACCATGCTGTCGGGGAGCTGCCGCCCGCGGTGCACACGGCCCCGACGGTCTTCATGGTTTATGGCACTTTCAATTTTCCGTTGCTTGCAACCCAAAGCACTCTAGTCACTGCAGCTCTGAGGAATGGACGGGGTTTTCAGAGATGGAGCCTGGGTGGAGGGCTTCACAGGCGGGGGGCAGCACACACACATGTGCGGGGCACAGAGCCCCACCATCTGGAGGAGAGTGGGGTCCAACTCAGTCAGGCCACATGTGGGCAACCCCAGGGGAGAGCCTGGGCAGGGCGGGTGGTGGAGGGAGGGCAGCGCTAACACTGCCCACCGTAGCTCTCCATCCTCACTCCTCCTGGATCCCTTGCACCATGTGAAATTTGTGCTTGTGCCTTGAGATGACTTAAAGAATGAGGTTTAAAGAGAAGGGAAAAAAAGGGGAAATAAATAAACATTACTCTCAGCCTTGGACAACAGAGCTACCGCCCTAATTTCTTTTTGTCAGAAGAGATAATCCAATAATTAGGGCAGCAAATAGCATAACCCTGGCTAACGCTGCAATGAGCCATCTGCCTTGAATCATTCATTTAGGCTTGTTGGAGAGACCTGCTTGTCAGAGCTGAGGGCAGCGGCCTGAAGGACTGGGTGGAGAGCATCTCCACCCCAGAACTGGGGCTCCACACAGGCAGAAGCCCAGATTTCTGTGCCCCAGACCTGGGCTGTTTGCTCAGCCTTTGATGGGGAAACCCTCTGAGCCCCGGTTGGTTGAGCTGCCTCACTGAAGGCAGTGAGGGGCCCCAGCTAGCCCTGGAGCACACACCCTGCTCCTGGGTTCTTTCCAGAAGAGGACCTGTGACGGCGTGTGGTCAGCCCACTGTTCAGGCTGGCAAGGCTGTGTCCAGGCTGCCTGGTCTTGCTGACCCCAGTGAGTCTGTCCCCTGTGAGGACACGTGAGCTGCTGCTAGGACTGTGCTCTGTGAATTGACTGGTGATGGAGCTGCTGCCAGCGCTCTGCCTTTCCTGCCTGTAGGTTCTGGGGTAGTCAAAAGAAATGACCAGATTTCTCGCCTCCCAGTTATACGTTGTCCAGAGGGCCCTTGGAAGCACTTGAAGGGCTGCCTGGAACTCAGGCAGAAGCCTTGTTTGCGTGCTCACTCTAGTACACCAGAAAAGACACTGGAAATGGGAATAAGTTCCATGCCCCTTCTTCTGGAGATGGCTTTTGCCTGGGGTGCCAGGAGCTGAGGCTGGGAAAGATCCAGGGTAGAGTCCTGAGGGCAATACACTCTTCAGACACAATTTCTCCAAGGTGGCAGGGGGTGGAGGGAGAGGACTGCTCCCCAGTCTGATGCCTGGGGCGGGGTGGAGGACCTCAGTATGCCAGGCCCTGGCCAGAGGGCTGTGGTCCAGGCCCCAAGAAAGTGCATAGCAGGCAGTTTCCCCATCACAGCTAATGGACCCCCTACCCCTCGCTTCTCCTGGGCCTCTTCAGATCAGGCGTGAGAGGTGGGCCACCCTCCCTAACCACACCCAGTGGTGCTGGTAACCCACGCCTTGGACTTTAAGAGGCACATTTTATGTTTGGGAAACACCAAGACGCCTGGTCCAAGGCCCAGGTGAATATCCAAGCCAGGAACAGCTGCCCTAGCTGTGCTGCAAAGGGCGAGTGGGGTGGGGCGGATGGGATCTTGGCAAGACCCACAGGGAGCCCTGTCCCAAAAGGTCCCCCTCCCTGGCCTGGGCTTTCACTTGACGCTGGTTTTCCAGGTCTGAGAGAGTCAAGGCTAGGGTCAGAGCAGTGCAGGGGGAGCTTCCCCATGCTTACCCCATTTCCACCCCCATCCCGTGCAAGCCCATTGCGCACAGAGCCACCGCCTCTTCAGCCTCGGTTTCCCCTCCAGTTCCGGGTAGGGCCGGCACCCTCAGATAATGTAAAGGACCAATAGCGGCCCCCAGTCCGGCCCTGCCTCGGCCCTGGAGACCCAGTGGCTTTCCTACTCCCTGAGGCTGGGGGCTCAGGCCTGGGGAGTGCAGATTCGGGCTGGTGGGTGGGGGCTTGCTGGTGGTGCGGGGGTTTAGTGAGGGAAGCGGGAGTAACAGGTGGGCGAAGGTCGCCTGCCTGAGCAAGCGCAGCGGCAGGGTGCACCGACGCGGGAGGAACAGCCAAGGTTTTTCCAAAGGACAAGAGGCCCCGCGGTCCTCTCCGTTTCTCGGCCCGCGTACCAGCAAAGCCGCCGCGCTATGCCCGCCGCCGGGCTCGCCCGGGAAGCCAGCCCGGCCCGGCCCCCGCCCCAGCCCGGCCCATCGGCTGCGAGGCCAGCCTGCAGCGGGCTCCGGGCAGGGAGCGACCGCGCGGCGGGCAGCAACTGGTGTCTCCCCGGGGCACAGCTCCGCCCTTCCCAGGAACAAAAGCGGCTGCCCGCGCCTCAGCTCCCCGCGGGCGGGCCGAGTGGGGGCGCGGCGCGGGCTCCGGGGAGCCGGGCCCCGGAAATGGGACACCCCCCAGGGGGCGCCCCCAAACTTCCCACCTCTCCAGTCGGGATCCGGGAAGGTGTCGGAGCAGGGCTCGGAAAGCGCACCGAGCTGGCGAGGGGACCCGCGACGCGTCGCGGGGTGTCTGCGGAGGAAAAACCACAGACCACAGGGGAACGGAGGGGACCGGCGAGGTGGCGGAGCGCGCGGGAGCCTGAGTGAGGGGAGGGGGCGAGAAGTCGGCGAGTTGGAAACTTACTGCAGTCGTCGGACTCGTAGCCGTCGGCGTCCGGCTCGTCCTCCGGCGGTTTGGCGGGCGGCCGCGCTGGGCTGGGGCCGGGGCTGGGGCCCGGGCTGGCGCCGTAGGCTCCGAAGAGCTGATCCACATCCTCATCGTCGTCGCGGGCGCCGTCGGAGGGGCTGCGGTGGCCCGCGCTGGCCGCGGCCGGGCGCGCAGGGGTGGCCGGGGGCGCTGCGGCGCGGGGCCCGGCGTCCGGGGGCAGGCCCCGCGGGAAGCGGGGGAAGTAGTCGGAGATCTGCTTGATGGGCCGGATGGGGCCGGGGCACACGTCGATGGCCATATGCTCTTGGATGCTGATGGTCGCCTTCTCCCCGCGCCGCCGGAGGGTCATGCAGGCAGCGCGGCCCCGCCCGGGCGCGGCCCGGCCCGGCGCGGCCCCGGCCCGGGGGCGGCTCAGCAGGCCCGGCGGGGCGCGGCGGGGGCTGCGGGCATGGCCGGCGGCGCCCCCGGACGGCCCTGACGCTGCTGCTGCCTGCTCTGTGGCGGCCGGCGAGAGTGAGTGCCAGGGGCCAGCAGGCAGGGGGCGGGCCCAGCCCGCGTCACCCGGTAGCAACCAAGCAGTGTGAGTGTGCGGGCTGCGCGGGCGGGCGCGGAGCGGAGCGAGCCGAGCGGCGCCGCACTCACTCGCACTCACACCGGCGCGCACGCCGGCCCGGGACCCCGCGCGCGCACACACCGGCGGCAGGGCTACCGGGAGCCTTCCACTCATGCACAGTAGCTGGACAGCTGGAGAGCTGAGCAGGGATCCGCAGGTTCCACACTAGCACATTCCTGCCCGTGCCGGCACCTGCCTGGGCCCCATTCCCCCTCTCGGCACGCACGCAGGATACACCGGGCACACACAAACGTGTATGTGCACTGGCTCACACCTCAGGACACATTCACACAAACATATGTATCCACACGGAGTCGGATGAGGATGCTCCGGCACAGCACACCCACAATACACACCCCCTTTAAAAGACACACACATAGAGGCGATGGGAGGACTCACACACAGACAGTTATGCACCCCAGCACACACCCACAGGAGAGAACTGGAGACAAGGGGCATAGAGCTGCCCCCACGTCCCCATAGAGCAGACCACACACTCCTAGGAGAGCCCAGACAGACTGCTCACACACTAGCAGACATGGACATCCTCAGCGGTCCAAGGTCATTGCTGGCACAGCCTATGCACACTTCCTCTCAGGTCACATACAAGCAGATGCTGTAATCTCAAGTCAGTCCCTCACTTGGGCAGTGAGTAGTTTGAGGGACTCAGTTCCTCATCCCTCCCTGTGGGGGCAGGTTTGGTGAGAACCTGGACCACAAGCTCTAGCCAGAAGGGCGTGGGATGGGTGGGGTCTGAGCTGAAGTCCCCAGTAAATGGTGGCTGAAAGGCGTGGGCAGGGCCTGCTCAGGCCTCCCAAACAGTCAGATAACTAAACAAATCCACCACAGCCCCATTGCTGCCCCCCTTTCCGGCATCAGCCCTGTTGGGAATGGCTGCTGCATACACTGTTGTGTCCTCAGGAAGCCTTGGGCATGGCTGGAATTCTGTTTACTCTCTGTTCCCATTGACCTATTAGAAACACTTCTTTGTTGGGTCTCTTTTGTGTAAAGTCTGAATGAGGGGCTCCAAGTCTGTCCTGCCCTTGACCTTAACCCCAGAAGGGATAGGAAACAGGGACAAGAGAGGAGACCCAGCCCTCCCCACTTCCAGCTGCATCATTCTGGCAGATCATTAGCTTTCTCCAGCTCTCAGGGACCTGTTGAAGTGGGGTCCATTCTAACCTCAAGCATGGTGATGAGGGCCTCTAGCACAGTGTGGCAGATAAGAGGGGCCACAGGGTTGGAGCTGTTCTCCCTTCCCTGGGGAGATAAGACTCACCGGTGAGAAATGAAGGGGAATCACATGTTGTTTTGGGGTAAGTTCGGAACTGGGTGATGACAGTCACACCCACCTTTGGAAAGGCCTGCACACTGCGTCAGGAACGGCACTGATTCCCACCCCCCACTCCCCAGGGGTAGGCAGGGCTTCCCGGCCCTTTTTTGCAGGTGGGGTAAGGAAAGCCCGTCTCAGGCTGACTGGCTGGTGGCAGAGCTGGGGTTAGAACCTAGAGTCCTGACATTTTTGACGCTTCCACTTCTCCTTCCCCTCTCTCTCTAAATCCCTACAGAGCTGGGCAGGTCAGGTAAAATCTTCTCCAAAGTTCTTCCTGAGGCTTCTGGAACAGGGACAACCCAATTGAGGAGGCAAAGGAAGCAAAGAGCAACGAGCCCAAGAGCTGCAGGATTTTTAGTGGGAATGTATTGGCCTGGGGGCTCCCTAAGGACAATTAGAGATCCTGGTGGGAGAAAAATCCGGCCTTCCAAGAGTCAAAGACCAAAGGAAGAGCCTGGAAGCCTAGCACAGTGGGGCGTCATTTCCAGGAATGTTTAAGGGGATTAATACTTAAATAGGCACAGAGTGACTTCTGTGCCAGAGGTAGCTGCATCACTAAGAGATTATATAATTACAAGTATTAAAATACAGACACTGAACCTCATTTCCTTATTCCTTCACTTGAAGAGCAAGGGACTATTGGCATCTTCTTACAGATGGGGAAACAGAAGCTTCAGGAGGCCAAGTGACTGGCAATGAGAACCTGGTTATCTGGCAACCTGGTCCTGTGCCCTTTTAATGTCAAGGCTGTGCCCTGTGTTCACTGGTGGTGGGGCTACAAAGAGGGGGCTGACTGTGTCCTTCTGACCTCTTGACTGTCTGTGACTTGGGCTTTTTGGAGGATCCATTCAACCCTTTTGGCTCTAGGGAGAGTCTGGAAGAGATGGGGTGAAAGGACTCCAGAGTATGGAGTCAGGGAAACCCAGGATGCTTGCTGGAGAAATGTGTATGTGGGGCTAACCTCTGGCAGGTGGTGGAGTTGAGAATTACCCCGAGGTCTGAGTTTGTCTGGTTATGAGCCCAGCTGATGGTGTGGGCCCCTTGGAGGGGGCAGTTGGACAATGGGGCAGGTGTCTAGTTTCTAGAAAGAGGATGGGCTGGGGAGTCAGGCCAACCTGAATTCAAAAGCCACTGGTCTCCCTCCTCCTGTGTCTAACTTTGGGCAAGTCGGCTTAATTTAGGCCCCTGGTCTAACCCGAAATGGCAGATGTATAACTTCTGAGAATCGAAGATGAGGATGGCTATAAAGTGCCATAAAGTGCTATAAAGTGCTGTGCTGGCGGGTACCTGGCGTATGTGGGGATCTTTCAGCAGCTGGATGTGTCCAGATCCCAGCAACTGAGTCGCTTCTGTCCCCCATGCTAGGGCGGGTGCTGTGCAGCTGGGTTGGCCCCTGGAAGAATACAGTGGGTGGTCTGCCCTTGGTCACATGCCCCAGGAGCCCCGTGCCCTGGTTTCTCCATCTGTTTCCCCTGTGGGCTTCTGTCCTCTCCCTCCCTCCAAAGGACCCTGTCCAGTGACATAGGAGTGGGTTCCTGGAAAGATGGCCCAGGCATTTTTACCACCAGGACATCTGCTAAGAATATAGATTTCAGGCCCTGTCCTCACACCCACTGACTCAGCTCTGTGTGTGAAGACTCAGGATGCGTCTTACCAAGCGCCCCTGGATTATTTTTATGTACAATTATTTTTATGAGAATAGCTGGGTTAGAAGGTGCTAATGCTTTAACACAGTGATTCTCACCTGTTTTGCTGCCTCCACTCTCAGTGTGTGACACTCAGGGGTAGGGGTGGAGGGCGTTGGAATTTCTAGTCTGTGCTGGCAAAGTCCCACTGGGGAGACTAATTCTGTGGTTGAGAATGACAAGCTATAGCCTTTCCTCCCAGTAAGGGACAGACATACTAGAGGAAATAACTTTTGCCTTGCACTTGGCTAGATATCCTTGGCTGGCATCTCTGGCTGGTATCTGCATGCCCAGTGGGGAGGGGCCTCCCTGGCCCTGGCCTAACATGTGTCCCGGTTTCCACCCTTCCCTGGTCACTAAGATCTTGGCTTGCTGTTCTGATAGAAACTTCTCTGTACTCATATGAGTTTTTAACCCAAAGACGGGAATTCCAGGCACTTCATGGAGGAGGGCCTTCCAGAGGCAATTGTCCATTCATTTATTTATGAATCTACTTTAACAAATACCTACCCTATGACTGGCCCAGTGCTGTGTTCTCTAGGGGACCTGGTGAGGAACTAAGTCCAATTTCCCTTAGATTCAAATGACAGAGGACAATCGGTAAGGGACATGGCGTCATCCACTCAGGCTATCTCTGCCTCCTCCTTGGCCTTGGCACAAGTGGAGGGGTAGAGTGGGAACGTAAGCACATCAGTGCACTGTAGCCTGTGGCTGCTGAGGGGCAGACTTGATGTATTAAGCTCTATTAAAAATGCAGCTATTTCTGATGATTTATGAAGCACATTCTCATAAACACATTACACTCGTCACAGCACATTTACTAGCACTAGGCCTGCCAGTGGGGAAAAGTTAACACTTACCTAATGATGTTGTTTTGCAGATGTCAAATGCCCTCGGAGTTGCCTTGATGGGCCAGTGGCTCAAAGAGATGTGTCTTCTTTCCCTCCTGGGATGCCTATCTTGGGTTTGCAGAATACATGTCCGCACCCAGCCCATTCTCATTCTGGGGGAAACTGAGGCCTGCAGAGGTGGGATTTCTGGCTCACAACCAGGGGCTCGCTCTCTTTGGCTCTCTCCCAATCCACACAGGCCGCTGTGGTCTAGGCAGGCAGATGGAAAGAGGCTCACCTGTCAGGAGGGGCTTAGCCCAGGATCAGGCTGCTTCTGGCAGGAGATCACATCCCAGTGAGGAATAATGCTGAATCCTTAGGGAAGCTCCAGAAATAACCTGTTGGAGGACAAAGTCTGTAGCCTGAGCCTTGGGTGTAGCACAGATGAGGCGGTGCCACCTCCCCCACATCCTGGCCTCCAAGAGATCTGGCGACCGCTGAAGCCCTGAGTCTCATTCACGGTCTTCAGGACCTGGTGAACAATTTCGTGTTATGAACAGGTTAGAATGGGCAGGAATTCTAACTGGCCATCTGGAAACCTAGGGCCAACTGTCACAAATGTTCCCTCCGATAGCTTTGAATTAATCACGCGATTTTGAAAGTATCAACAATGTAAATGTGACTTCCAATTCGAACTCATTTCACTTTTAAAATTTATGAAATATTTTAGTTATATAAAAAAGTCTAGAGTGTAATGTAAAGACTATCTGTGCCCATCATCAAGCTTAAAAACAAAACATTACAAGTTCCTCAAAAAGCTAAATATAGAATTATCACATGACTTAGAAACTACTCCTGTGTCCAGTACATACCTAAAGAATGAAAAGCATGGACTCACATGGATACTTGTGGATCAGCATTCACAGCAGTATTATTCCTAGCTGCTCAAAGGAAACAGTCCAAGTGTTCATAAACAGATGAAAAAGGAAACAAATAGGGTCTATCCATATAATGGAATATTATTCAGTCCTGAATAAGAATGAGGGTTTCATCTATACTACAACCTGAACTTTATTTTTTTTAAGATTTATTTATTTATGCATACAAGCTGGGGTATAGGCCAGAGGCATGCCGCACCATGTGGGTATCTCTCCAGCCGGGCGTCTAATTCGTGTCACCGCTGCTGACAGCTCCATAGCGCAGTGCTTAACCGCTGCACCACCAGGGAGGCCCCAACCTGAACTTTGAAAGTATGTTAAGTGAAAAAAGACAGATAAAAACCACAAAAATAATGTGATTTAATTTATATGAAATACTGAGTATAGACAAATTTATAGACAGAAAGGACATTAGAGGTTAGAGATTAGAGGAGATTAGAGGTTTCTGGGGTGTAGGGGGAGGAGGGATAAATTGCTTAACAGGTACAGAGTTTCTCTTTGGGAAAAATGTTGATTAAAATGCTTTATAAATAGTGGTCAGAGTTACACAACATTAATATTATTAATGTCACTGAATTATACACTTAGAAATATCAAAATGGCAAATTTTGTGTTACATATATTTTGCCACAATTAAAAAAACATTACAAATGCATTTGAAATCCCCTGATATTCCTCCTCCATCCCTTTGCTTTCTCTAGAGGCAATCACTGTCTGGAAACTGATAATTATCACTCCACACATTCATTTTTATGTTTACTACGTATGTATGCATCTATAAACAACATATGGTATTGTTTTGCATATTTAAAAACTTCATATAAATGATATCATATTGTATATATCCTCATTTAATCAATTTTTTTCACTTCCCATTGTTTGTGAGAAATAGTCCTGCTCGTGCATACAGCTGTAATTTTGTACTTGTTTTCATTATTGTCAGTTAGGTTGATTCCCATGCTTAATCATATAAACCTATTGCCATGGATATTCCTGTCTCCTGCACCAAGTGTGGAAGAAGTTCTTTACAGTTTCAGGGACAGGTATCTTCTGAACCAAAGGACATATGTATCTTTAGTTTAAGTAGATAGTGCCAAGCTGCTCTCCAAAGTGGTTATAAACTTTTTTTTTTTTTTGCATAGAAGAACTGGGGTATAGGTCAGAGGTGCGGGAGGTGAGAGGATTCACCAGACACAGAGGGGAACAGAACAGGCAGATCCACTGAAATACACTGCTGAGGGGAGCAGCAGCCAAGACAGGAGAGGTTTGCTGTGCCAGGTGGGAAGCTCCCTGGCCGGGGAATGAACTCAGGCGGTAGAGGTGATAGTGCTGAGACTTAACCCCTAGGCTTCCAGGGAGTCCAGGTTATAACCACTTCCATTCCCACCAGCTGTGTATAGCAGACTTGAAGTCTTGCTGGTCTGATGCTTTTCCTGATCCCAGGAAGGGAATCTCATTGTGTTTACTTTGTTCTTGCTAACTAGATGCGATTGCATTTTGCCTCCTAAGGGCAGACGCAGACAGACACTACTGGCAATAGATAAATGTAGTAAATGGAAACTGGAAAAATTCTATCAAAAAGTTGAATGCAGCATGATTCTTCTGTGCAATGGAATATTGTGTAGCCTTACAAAGGATAAGGCAGCTCTGTGCACACTGAAATAGAAGGTGTTGATATTCTGAGGCAGTAAAAATCTTTCATCTTAGATCTATTGTTATTTTTTATTAGGCATACTGTTAAATAAAAAAGCAAGAGGCATAAGACAGTGTGTTCCCTTTGCTCACAAATAAATAGTACACATATTTTTATTTATGCATAGATACATTTGAAAGAATAAACAGAAAACTGATACAGTTCACCTGGGAAGGGATCTAGGGAACAGAGAAACTTCTGCTCTGTGCATTTTTACACACCTTAATACATACAAGTATTAACCATTAAAAAATACGCCCTCAGGGCCTCCCTGGTGGCCTAGGGGTTAAGTCTCAGCACTACCACCTCTACGGCCTGAGTTTGATCCCTGGCCAGGGAGCTTCCCACATGGCGCAACAGACCTCTCCTGTCTTTCCCGCTGCTCCCCTCAGCAGTGTGTTTCAGTCAATCTGCCTGTTCTGCTCCCCACTCTGTCTCTGGTGAATCCTCTCACCCCCTGCACCTCTGGCCTACACCCCAGTTCTTCTACACAAAAAAGAAAGAAAAAAAAAGTCTTCAAAAGAAAGTAGAAATTATAAGAGGTTTGGGGTGGGGGTGGGGCACAGAGTTCTCTTGGGGATGATGGAAGAGTTCTGGAAATGGACAGTGCTGGTTGCACCACATTGTGAGTATGCTTAACCCACTGGGTGGGACGGTGGGAGCTGGGAATCAGGATCTGTGGCCATTAGGCAAGGGTCCCTGGGAGGGGAGTTGTGTCTCATGGAGTCCTCTATGAGACAGAGAGGCGGCTCGGAAGCCTCACCTTGGCCGGACTTTCTAACTGCCTAGCAGGACTTTGTCCTGGGTAGCCTGGGTGTCCAGGCAGCTCTGAGCTTCCCCAGCGCCATGCTGCTCTCCACTGCTCGCTCTCAGCTTTGGCCCTGTCTGCTCCATACACCAGACCAGCCTCTCCCTCCTTCCCCTCTGCCTGGTCCTCCTCAATCTCTTAGCAGTGAAACCTCCCTCTGCACCCCAGAGCCCTTGGAGGCTTCTGCCCGCATGCTGTAGTCCAGCCTCCACTGACACCCTGATTCTCCTCCATGTCATTGTGGGGGCTCCTGATGCCTTTGCCTGCCAACACGGCAGGCCCACCCTGCACCCCTCGAACTGACCACCTTCTCAATGGCTTCATCCCAACTCCCGTGTCCCATGGCCACACCCTGGGCCCTGCCATGCCCTGTGGTCAGGTCACCTTCAAAATCACATCTGCAGCCTGGGCAGGTGGGGGGATGAGACACCAGAGTGTCCTTCATGCTCTGACACACACTGATCAAACCTCTCCCCCAAACCATATGGGGGTCTCAGGGTTCGAGACAGCACAGAAATCACTCGCCCCCAGAAGAAGCCTCAAGCACAGCCAAGCAGGCAGGACCTCCTTAAAACTGCATTCTCCAACCTCCATCCTTTATGAACCAGTTTCTTAAGTGGGACCTGCATTATTTACTTTATATTTATCTTTAAATGTGAACTGTCTTAAAGATGCTGTAAGTATTCAGGTTAGCTTTGTCCTAACAATAAAATCTGTGATGGGAATGAATGTGCTGGGTATATTTCTCTACTGCACACTGAAATAAACATATCATGATTACAATAAAATAGCTTTTTTTCCCACTAAGTAAATGAGGTTAAGTCAATTGCTCAAGGCCTCCTAACTAGAAAGGAGCAGAGTCAACACTGAGCCCAGGCAGTTTGGCTCAAAGAATCCACACCTTTGCCCATTGCCAGCCCCGACTGTGTTCAGCCCTGTCACCCCAGGACTGTGACACCTTTGTCCCCCCAACCCCCTTGACAGGTCAAGTTTGCCACACAGATTCCACTGAAGGCGACGGAGCCTGGCTCTTGCAATGGAGCACAGGGCCGGTCACAGTTTATTTAACCAGGCCAGGCCTCCCCTTCACAGGACAACGCCCAGGCCTCGTGACTCACCCAGCCGGCCTTAGAGTCTGGGGTTTGAGTCCTGCTGGCGGTGCAGCATGGGCTCCTGCCTCCCTGCTGGGTCCCTGCATGTCCTTCCTAGGTCCTCACGCTCCTGGCCAGAGCAGGAGGCCACTTAGCCTCAGTCCTGGAACCTGAAAGCTGAGAGATGCCAGCAGAGCGTGTGGAGGGTGGAGGAAGGGGCTTGGGTGCAGGGCACAGGGGCTGCTAAGGCTCAGTGGAGAAAGTCTGCAGGCTGTTGTCTGGAGTTGGGGTGTGGAGGGGCCCTCTGGGCCAATGGGCGACCTTCTGTGCTGTGTTGAGTCAAGGACTCTGGGACAATGACGGGTCCTCACAGTGTATCCCGGGCCCCTCCCATGGCGAAGCCCAAATGTGCCCTTTAACCTGCTGCCCTCACCCCACCTTGGCTGACCCCTGCTCCTGCATCCTCCTCCCCGAACCAATGCAGGTGTCTTCCCATAGTGCCCCCTTGGGATTGTCTGTGCCACCTTTGTTTTTTGATCACCCTTTTCATGATTTTTGCTTAACACTCTGCCTCCCCAACAGTGTGGAAACTGCTTGAGGACTTAGAGGGGACGGCTCCATCTTTGTGGGGTCAAATTTGATGTCCCTTAGAACCCCCTGGGAGAGTCCCAGGACCCAGCCCCAGGAAGCCAGGCTCAGGCCCAGAGTGAAGCCTGGGAATCAGCTTCGAACACAGGGCTCTGAAGCCGGAGGACAGACAGGGCCTCCACAAGCACAGCTCGTCTTTGTTATCATGGAAACCAAGGCCCTGAGAGGTGACCTGGCTGTCCAAGGTCACAAAGTAACTTTACAGCAGGGCGAGGGCTCACAGGTCTCAGCTGGCGTGTGTGCACATGCATGGGGTGGCAAGGAAGGCGGTTCTAGCCTCCCTGGTGGCGCAGCGGGCTAAGCGCAGCACTATGAAGCTATCCGCAGCCACTGCAGCACGGGTTTGATCCTGGCCAGGGAGAGTCCCACATGGCGCAGCAGACCTCTCCTGCCTCGCCCGCTGCTCCCCTCTGCAGTATATTTCAGTCAATCTGCCTGTTCTGCTCCCCACTCTGTCTCTGGTGGATCCTCTCACCGCCCCACACCTCTGGCCTACACCCCAGCTTGTATGCATAAATAAATAAATCTTAAAAAAAAGAAAAAGGAAGGCGGTTTTACCCTTGCTTGTCATCTGGGGGTCTCTGAACACAGCCTCCAGCTCAGGGTTAAAGCTCACCCCAGTCAGGTCATTGGGGTTTTCCCAAGGGCTGCTCGCTGGGCGCTGCCTGGGTTCTGGGGGTCTTTGTGGTGGCTGTATCCCCAACTGCAGGGCGTTGGCAGAGGGTCTGAAAAGGAACACGTTTCAATTCCTTCATCCTGCCCTCCCCTGCTGGGCCCTGCCTCAGGGCCCTTGCACTTGCCAGCAACTCCTCCAAAATATCCTACTAAATCATCTCATGAGTGAATCATTCTTACCTTTGAAATCTCAGCCAAGACTTCTGCTAGAGAGATCTGCAGCTGTATTCACGTTGTTTACTGTGCTGTGTGCAAGCTCTCAGGAGAAGGGACCCAGCAGTGACTGGCCGGCCGGCAGGCACTCAATCACAGGGACCGGAGGGAAGAGTGAGCACAGGGGCAGCCCGGCTAGACAAGCTAGACTGAGGGAAGGACCTCAGGATTACAGGCAGGGCAGGTGGGAAGAAGGGTGAGGGAAGGCCAGCAGAGGCCCCCTGGCCAGGCCAGCTCCTCCCGGCCTGTACACATTCCCACGCCTGGTGGCCTTGGAGACAGCAGCATTTCAAGGGAGGCGGAAGGGAGCAGGGGCTCATTCATCAGCAGGGCGACATGGGGAGACTGGTAAATCAGGGAGGCTGTCTGAGGCCCCTCACCAAGTGTCTGCCCAGTACTCCTGGCATCTGGGAGCCTGGTGGCAGGCTGAGGGGTCGCTTTGGCCCAGTCGTTCCCGTGGGGACTGCCCAGGCTACCCCCGGGCCACCCTAGTTGCAGAGCGAGGACCATGTCTCCATCTCCCTTTTCCTCCAAGCACACCATTGTTTTATTCCAGAGGTGGCTGACTACCTTTTGCAGCCCCACTCCATCCTGCAAGGGCGGTGCCATTATTTTGCTTTCATTATTTTTGAATTTTAATACACAAGAGAATAGAGATTAACATAACAAACTAAAAGATAGCCACCAAAATGAACGTTTTCATCTTTAGAGTTTTTTTTAACTTGAAACATATGAACTATAACATAGAAAATTGCACGAAGTGCAGACGCATAGTATAATGAATAGTTATAAAGCAAATACCAGCATAATCACCACCATTTCATCCCAGAAGTCACGAAACAGCGGCTGCCACCCCCCACCCCCATCACCAGGCCTCAGCTCCCCCTGTACACGCCGCCACCTGCCCCTTCTGATTCCGGCTTTGATGCTGCCACTGCCTATGTTTCCTGGGCTTTTGAAAATACTATAAAACGGTACAGAGAGAAAGGGAGCCCCAATCCCACCCCAGGGAGCAGGAACGATTTATGAAACTGCTGTATATCATTCCAGACTCCACTGGATATTTTTACTACACGTATTTGTTTTAGAGAAGTATTATTTTATATAGTTTTAAACTTTTATCACAGGCTTCAATACTGTGTGCATTATTCTGCAACTTGCTAGTTTACTCATCTCGAAATGCTTTATAAAGACAGCTTTATTGAGATTAAAATTTACATACTGTAAAATCCAACCATTTCAAGTGTACGATTTAATGATTTTTAGTAAATTTACAGATTTGTGTGACTGTCAGCACAATCCAATTTCAGAACATTTTCATCCCTCCTAAAAACTCTACATGCTTTTTCCGTTTTCTCTAAGTGTTCTTTGATTCATATTTTAATAACTTCCCTGAATATAGTTCCTACTATGTGCCACATGATATTCTAGGAGCCTCACATGTCATTCATTCAACCACCTCTGTAAGGTGGATTCTCTGGAGAGAGTGACACGGGGCACAGAGGGGGTGAGAAGCCCCCCCAAGGTCACCCTGTGAGAAACTGATAGGCTCAAGACCCAGCGATGGGCCCAAAATCCGTGTTTCCTGCTGGATGGTGTGTGAGGTGAACACCTTAATTCGCCAGGTGAGACACCAAGGCTCAGGGAGGCCAAATGACTTGCTCAGTGTCCCTGGGGTGGGAGCAGGCAGAGGTGGGATTTGGATCCAGGTCTGTGTGACTCCCTAACCCTCTGGTTCTTTCCTAGTCCCCTTTGTTGCTTTCTTTCTTCATTATGGAAAAGGGGAAAAGGAGAGAAAGGGAGCAAGGACAGGTGGGGAGGGAGGAAGTAGAGCTGTCAGAACCAACTTTGCAATTCTTTAATGCTCCCATGTACATGCACACACACACTTATGGATCATACGTGTGCGTGCACACCCACGTGTGCACAGTGGTGCAAACACATCTGCACATTTCCACACAGGCGCACACCCACCCAGGTATGCACTGTCACAGGCACACGTGCGCACACGTACACTTCTGTTCTCACGCTCAGCTGATCGGTGTCAGTGTTCAGAGGTACCTTGTTGAAAAAGTCAAAGTGAAGCTGATACAGGGCAGCAAGGGCCACTAAAGGGGCTGAAGCCAAAGACTGTTACAAAGAGACTCTGTGCGTATGTGTGAGCACGCGTGTGCATGCACACCCATGCACAGAGGTGCACAGTGAATGGATGTGTATTTGTGTGTTGATGTTAGTGTATGTATGATGGTGGGGCTGGTGCAGGACATGTGGGCACATGTATGGTGGGAGGTGGGGTTCAGCTATAATTTCTCTACTGGCCCCTCTGCTGGGGTCCATGCACTACTAACACCCTAGGTCAGGGGCAGGCCCCCTGCAGGGAGGGCTGGGCCTCTAGATACAGAGCCTCTTCTACTGCCCAAATGTCTTTGCTGAGTTGTTTCAGCATCAGGGGACAGGAGCTGGACATGCGCCCTGGGGACTTCACTGAGCTGCTGGAGCCACAGCGTTAGTGCACCCTGCGTTGCCAGGAGTCAAATCCACTGTGTCTGTGCTCACTGGCCTGGATTCTTCCTGTGTCCAAAGATCATTCCTGTCCTGGACTCACTTGAATCCACAGTCTCACAAAGTGCTCATGAAGTGAAAAAGCCACAGCAAACACTGAGCAGGTGTGCGCCACATGCCAGGCCCCGGGGCCTCTCCGCAGGTCCAGGTGGGGGGCATGGCAACCACGGCCATCTTAAAGATGGGAAAACCGAGGCACAGGGATCCCACAGCTAACAAGAGATGGGCTCCAGACTCAAGCGCTGGGTGTGTGTCCACACAACCTGGCCGGGGAACACCAACCCCAGCCCCAGCTCAGCGCTCCTTCACCTGGACCCCAGGAGTACTGGCGTCGGCCTCTGAGACTTAGTCCTGCCTAGTAGTTTGCAAAGCTGGTAAGTTGACAGTCATGAGTAAGCCTGTCACTGTTACATTCTTATTTGGCGAGATAAAAATGTGAGTAACAGCATGTTGGCCCTCAAATCTAGAGATTTTTCTGGTTTATGGACTCCTTAAAGTTTGGGCCTCTTTGGGGTACCCACTACTGAGCTCATCTCAGCCTGTAATTGGAACTTTTCCTTTTATGCCTCTCCTCCCTGGTTTCAGAGTTGCACTTGCCAAAACAATGCCGTTGAGGAAATCCTCTCCAGGTGTTTGAAATCTTTGTGCTACCAGCTCAAACTCTGGATCTTCGTTAACATCAAAATAGAGGAAACTCTTTCTTCTTCAGCAACAAAACTTCAAGGCAACCTCAACCAGAGAACCCAGCCAGTTTCTGGGAAGTGAAGGAATCAAAGGCCTCTGAAGAGTAAAAAATGCCTTTAGAAGAAGAAAGTTCAGCTCGAGCTCCTGCTTTGGCCTTACTACAGGCTAAGAACAATGATTTGGTCAAGCTGGTTTATCTGCCTCCCACCAGCCTGCGCGGTCTCCCCAGGGGCAGCGGGCAGTAAGCTCAAAAGGAGCCTGGAGACTGTCTGGCCTGGTTTGTTAGCAGAAGCATCAGGCAGCAGGCCTGATACCTGGGGCCAATTAGTGTGGGGCAAAGAGGTCTCCTCACTTTCACAGCACCCTGAGCGGTGAGCAGAATCTACAAGACACAAGCTGAACTGGAAAAAAAGGATGTTCCTGACATATGTCAGAAAGATTTCCATAAAACTGGCTACAAAGCAATCATAAAACCAAAACAAAACCCAAACAGACAAGGGGAATGATAAACTTGTCTGGAAGCTTCGAGGGAGTGGAGGGCACCAAGGGGTGGCTGCCTTGGCTGGGTGAGAAACTGGCATCAGACTGGGCCCCCCAGAGGAGCTTACCTTTGGCCGCTGCCCTTGGGGTGGGCCTGGTACCCCACATAGTCCAAGGGTCATGTGTTCAATTGCAATTCCCATCATCCCCTACTGCAGCTTGCACCCAGAGCTGGCAGCTGTTCTGTGCCTCTCTCATCACAGGGAGTGGGCAGAATCAGAGAGAGGAGTAAAGGCCCTTAGGAATGTGGTGTCATTCAGACCTTGTGCCTCACATCACTTCTTGTAATCCTCCCTATTGTTGTCTCCAGAGACTGAGTTCCAGAGAGGTTAAGCTACTTGCCTAAGGTCACACAGTCAACTGGCCCCAGAGCTGGGAAGAGAAGGTAGTTTGTCTGGCTCTAGGCTCCGGCATTCTGCCCTTGACCTGCCAGCCCCTCCTGCCAGCTGGTGGCAGGTCCTGCTGCCTGGGGCTTCCAGGGAGGAAGCACCTCAAGGGGCCAGTGGGCTCCAGGCCTGGGATTGACCTCACATTCTCTCACCCCTGTGGTGCATTGACAGTGGCAAGCAGAATGCTTGTATTTCTCTTCGCCAGATACCAGCTCTGGCATCTCGAGATCACAGTGTTTTCTGAGTCAACAGGGTATAAGGAAAATCGCTCTTTCCCTGGAATAATTTATCATCTTGCTATTTCCATTAGCTGACTGTTTGAGCCTATTCTACACTGAGCTGTTTGAATTCCCAGCTTGGAAATCCCTGGGCTGGGCGGGAAATGGTGCTTCCTTTCCTGGCGTGAGTGACGAATGACGGAGCTGCTGCCAGTGGGAGTGGGGGTGTGTGGGACACAGTGGGGAGGGGCTGAGGACAAGAACCAGGGCAGGACACAGGGACAGCCTGGCTTTTCTGCCCTGGTGGTGGGCGCATGGTGGAGTTCCACAGGCAGACGGGTAGGAGTGGCAGAGGCTTGCAGACCTCACAGCCACTGGGCTCATGGAAGGCAAAGCCACTGGCAGGAGTGAAGGGGTGTTCCAGAAAACTGGGGGACTTCTAGACACTGGCACAGGATCAGGGCAGAGGAGGGCTGCTTGAGGATGCCGATTTCAGTTTTTGAAAGATTGCACTTCCTCACGAGAGTGTAGATGAACGTGCACTTTAAGAGCAGGAGCCTGGGGTTCGAATCCTCATTCTGCTACTTGCTGTGTTGCCTCGTGCCACTTGCTGGCCCTCTCCCAGCCTCAGCTCCTACTCTGCAGGGTTGGGAGGGGGGTGGATACTGCTTACCTCCCAGTGCTGTGAGGACTGAGCTGAGGAGTGTGGAGAGCAGGTCTAGCGCCAGCCCCGGCATGGGCGGCCCAGAGGTCGCTGTCTAACAGGGTGACTGACCATTTCCACCTTAACTGTGTCTCCAGGAGATGGCTCCTCAGACCCAGGAGAGGGGCCTCCAAAGTCCACTTTGGCACCTCAGGCAAGGCTGAAGCCTTTGCTCAGGTTTGCAAAGACAGAGATTGTGTCATCTTGGCTCTGAGGTCATCCTTTGGCTGAGTTAACACTGCCTTGGGGGAGGACACAGGTTTTCATATATCTGTGTTTCTGAATCACAGAGATTCAGATGTGATATCCAGCCCCTTCTTCCCCCAAATCTTTCACGAGGCATGGGGGCGTGGGTGTGCAGGTGAGGAGGGGCTTGCAGCGCCACAAACAGCATCAAAAGGAACACGACATGCTGATTCCTCAGCCACCCCCATGGGGGGGGTGTGGCCCCGTGGGGGGGCAGTGAGGGTTTCATTCAGGGAGGTCCTGCCTCACCCACTCTCTCTGGCTTCACCCTCAAACCTCTCTTCCTTCTTCTAAATTCCCATTGACTGTTCTTGCGGCCCTGGCTCCCAGTAGGAATGTCTCCAGGATCATCCACAATCAGCCTTTAAAGGTATTCTCTAAACAAAGGCAGTTCCCTTCCTAAGAGGCATTGTGGAGCCAACTGTTTGGACAATAGCAGATGTAATAATGTTGAATGATCTGTGTAGGCCTTCTTAGTCCTCCCACCTTCCACAGCCCTCCAGGAGCCAGCCCCTCAGCAGCGGCCCTGGCCCTGGGCGGGCAGCCAGGGGACAGGCGGGCCAGACAGACCTGGCGCTCTCCCTGGGGAAGCAGCTGCTTTAGGGCCCAGGGGCCTGGCCTGGCGCACAGGCAGCTGCTGATGGAGGCCCCGAAGGCTGGGCCTCAGCAGCCGGGGCTCACTTCAGCATCGGCTCTACTGGCTACTCTGAGTGGTGGGGGTCCTGGGTAGGGGCTCCCACAGCTTTTGGGGACTGGAGGTTCCTGATCTGCTGGCCTTTTTTGAGTGATAGAAAACAGAGGGGGCCGTGCACCTGGGAGTATTTTCATCCATCCATCCTCCCTGCGGACAGCGTGCATCATTCTGTCCATTCTCTCCGATGTCTCTCAATACAGCAGACGCATAATGTCCTTTCCCCATCTCCATTCATTTGCTCAGTGCTCCAAACCTCCATCGCTCCCTCCTCCCTTCCCCCCCTCCCTTCATTCATCTATCCTGTCCCCCTCTCCCCCATTTATCCATCAGCCCACCCATCTACTGACCTGGCAGTATTTCTTGACAGCTAAGCAGGGACAAAGATGGATAAGACAAGGCTCCTGCCTTATAGGAGCAGGTGGGGAGATGGATTCTAGGGCCGCCAGCTCGGCCACACCTCACCTAGAAGCAGAGCCCGGGCAGTAGGTGCAGGCACTGACCGGAGCAGGGTCCTGCACTGGGGACAGGACCAGCTTTAGGTTCCCTTTTCCACATTAAAGAGCCTGGGCAGAGAGGTGGAGGAGGTGGCAGGCAGGCGTGGGGAGGGAGAGAGGCTTCACTTGTCAGTTGCTCAGCAGGTACAGTCAGACTTAAAATGTCCCCAAAGAGCTTCTGCTGAGAGGCAGGGGTGAGCACGCTGAATTATTTCTCCAGTAATTGGCACTAAAGAAATTGCCAACATCCTGGGGTCTGCATCAAATTGCTCAGAGCTGCAGCCTGTCTTGGTGAAGACTGGGAGGCAGCTTGTCCAGTCTCGGGTTCTCTGAGCTCCCTCCACTTCTCCCACTTCCTCCATCCCCTAGCCCCCCAACCTCCCTGCGGTTCTAATGGCACAACTATGCTCTGCTCCACTTTCTGCCCCCGGGGTGGCACCAGCCAGACCCTGACTGTCTGCAGAGCCTCCGCCTGCTGTGGGGGAAGGGGTAGGATAGGAAACCAGAGCACTGTGGTCCTTCCCTGCCTGCCTTGGCGGGGGCTGAGCAGGGACTCATGGGGTTCTTCTCCCCAAGTGCTCTGGGCAAGGCAAGCACCAGATTTTCCTTTGGGGGCATCCCTCCCCTGTGCAGAAAGGCCTTTGTAGACACCTGGATAAGCAATTTTTACTGACTGGTCATGCACATTTTGTAAAACGGTTGACTCTATGTGTGTACTGTGTGTGTGTGTGTGTGTGTGTAGCTCTCCCAGTGCATTTCTGGCTGGTATCTGGGGCACCTCTCCACCTGCTTACCTCATGTCATTGGCTTCTCCCTCCTCAGAGGCAGAATGTAGGGTGGGGAATCCTGGGGTGGAGGATCCAGACAGGCCCGGTTTCAGCCCCTCAGCCCCTTTCCTGCTGCGGAGCCAAGCCGCAGGCCAGTCAAAGGAAGCCCCTATGGGGACAGCGGATCCCAGCCGCCCCCGAGGCATCCTAGTCCCCGCCTCTCCTCACAGGGAGCTCTGGGGAGCTCCACTAGAAAACTCTCTAGCCCAGGCCTCTCTTATGACGGATATGGAGTGACAAGTGCAGAAAACTGGTGACAGGGCCAGGGTGAGGACCGGTGTCCCCAGATGCCCAGTCAGGGGCTCTGGCCCCCCCACTCCTGGCTGTCCCTCAAGAGAGTCTGAGGACTCTTCCAGTCAGGTCTCGACTGTGGATAATACTTACAGAATCAGTGCCCAGAAAGAACTGCCAGGCCACAGTGGACCAGTTACATGATTTTCTGGGCCCTGTGCATAGTAGGACTTCAAGCCCCTTGTTGAAAGCTGTTAGAATGAGAGTGGCAGCAGAGCAGTAAAGTGAGCTCGGGTCAGTGTGTCTGGCAGGTCATTGGAGGCCAGCACAGGCCAGAGGACTTCCCGCGCTCGGGAGCAGCTGAGGCTCAGGGTGACTGGTGTTTCCCTGTCCTGCACCACCAAAGACAAACCGGGGGACCGAATCCTGCTTTAGAAGGAAAGGCAGGCCCTGGTGGACACTGAAAATGGCATTGTGGTTGCAGAGAACAGATAGATGCAGAACTTCTGCATCATCCAGCAACCCCTCTTCTCAGTCTACACCCCAAAGAAGTGAAAGCAGAGCCTCAAACAGATATTTATACATCAATGTTCACAGCAGCACTAGTCACAACAGTCAACAAACGGAAATAACCCAAGTGTCCATCAACAGTTAACAAACAAAATGTGAAATAGCCACACATGGAGGATTATGCAGTCGTAAAACGGAATGAAAATCTGACATGTTACCAGGGTGGACCCTGAAAACACCCTAAGTGAAATAAGCCACACAGAGAGCAGAAAATCACCATGCGATCTCATGCACATGAAGTGCCCTGAGTAGTCCAGTTCATAGAGACAGCGAGCAGAATGCTGGTTACAGAGGCTGGGAATGACGGGAGTCAGTGGTTAGAGGGCACAGAGTTTCACTGTGGGAAGATAAGAAAGTTCTAGAGACAGATGGTGGTAATGGCTGCACAACAGTGTCAATGTACTTGCCGCCAGAAAACTGTACACTTAGGAATGGTTCAGAGGGTTAATGTATGCTATGTATATTTTATCGTAGTGAAAAAAAGGCAGGTGGTATGGAACACAAGACTTTTGCAGGAGAGGCATGGGGGGCTGTAGAATTGCAGTTCCCCTCCTGGAGTTCGGGGACAGCTTCCATGGCCCTGGTCCCAAATACCCCGAGAGGCGACTTGATTGATGGAAGCTCTGGGAAACTCTCCAAGCCAAATCCACCTCTACTCCTGCCCACACGCGACCTGGAAAGACAGCTGCTCCCCGGAACCCACCTTTGAGGAGGATTCCTGAGACACTTGGCACTCTCACACTGGGCCGTGGGCATGAGTCAGCACACAACAGGGAGGCAAAGTCCCTAAGTAACTGGGCTTTATTTTCCTTAGTTACACTAGGAGTGGACAAGGGGCTGACTTTACCTTATTCATCTAGAAGTTTTCATCTGTGCTGCCTGCACCTGTCTCCTTCCACATTCAGAATCCCCTGGCCTGCACCATGCAGGGTCTTCAGCATCTGCTGGCCCTGTGTGAATTCACGTGGGGGTTCTCTCGACCTTTCTGGGCCTCAGTTTCCTCTTCTGTAAAATGGGAACAATAGAAATGTCTGTCTGATAGATGGGTGAGGATCCCTAAAGCTTGGTACTGACTCAACAAATGGTGGCCATGACGGTTATTACATGGCAAAAATGCTTCCTCTCTCCCTGGCCCTGTTTCAATGGAATCAAAAGTTCTGTTTGTTGTCAGCAAACAAGGCCATGTGAGGAGGTAGGTGGCAGGAAGCAAGGAGAGCTGCCTGGAGTCCTTGCTGGGCTTCTCTGCTGAGCCGGGCAGCCTCCCTCTCCATGGCTGGCTGCACTTGCACTCGGGCAGGAAACACAAGGAGACAGTTCACAGGACAGGCAGGAATGGGCAGGAACAGACTGCAGGCCTTTGGGATCCTCAAGTGCAATGCCAGAAAGTGGGCATTTTCTCATTTGAAAAAGATGAACCCCTACCCCCCACTTTGTGGCTAGAAAGGTTCTCACCTGCTGGGCCTGTGGATGCTGTTTTCCAGGGCTGAAAACAGCTGGGAGGAAAACATCTGTGCAGGGGTAGGACGTGATGGCAGGACTTGGTCTGAAGGAGTCACCTGGAGGCTGAGGTTTATCCCCTGGGCCTGCAGAGGCTGCCTCTCCCCAGCCAGCCAGTCCTCCTCACCAGTGCCTCACTCCCCTGCTTGAGCCAGTCTAGGGACATCAGCCCAAGAAACTGCAGGTAAACTGGCTCCATTACAGCAGTGATTCTCAAACTGTGGTCTCCCACGGGAGAGCATCAGCACCCCTGGTCATCCCATGCTCATCCCTGGCCCGCCTGACCTCTGCTCAAGCAGTGACCTTGGCTTTGACAAGCCCACTGTATGATTTGGATGCTCCAGGAGGGCGGGGCTGCATTTGTTTTGTCTACCACGGAACACCATCTTCTTACACCTACTGGACACCCAGCAACTGCCCAGTCAATACTGGACGGAGAATGACTTGGGGTGAGCACCATGACTCCCTGTGGGATGCTGTATGTGCTGTGGCCCAAGCCAGGCAGTCACTGCAGTTATATCACCTGCACAGCTCCTGGGCCGTATCACTGCTGCAGCGAGTCATAGCTGGTAGCTGGGGCTGATGTGTTGCTCACAATGGCAGGAGTTTTTCTTGCACTTGAAGGCTTTTAATTTTCACAATAATCTCGTGAAGGAGGTGTCATCTCCATTTTACAGATGAGGAAACTGAGGCACACAGAAGTGCCTGTAATATCTGGGCTTTGAAATCCAGGTGTCCAGAGTTCACGAGTTTTCTACCTGTTGCCTCTTTCAGGACTACATGGGTTATCTGGTGTTTAGGCCTAATCAAATCATTTCTGTACCCCCTGATTTTTATAGCTGACACAGAACACCCTCTCTTCCCCCCAAGAAAGGCTCCATTCCTACTTAATTTGTAAGCTAGTTCTGGAGACTCAGATAGCATTTTTGTAAAGGAAGGATTTCTTATTTCCCAGACCAGCCCACAAAGAACCCTTGGCTCTCCGGGAAGCAGTAAGATCCCTGCAGGGGATCGGCCCTGCCACTTCTGCCCTAAAGCTGAGGACTTCTGGGGCAATGAAACTGTGTCAGAACATGGGCATCTGTAAGAAACACATCTGCAATTTCCCTGGACGCTGCAGGGACTGAGTCATTCTTCTGAAGTGGGTCTGGTTCAGGCTTGGGACCCTGGGGGCTGAGTATGGGGGCTGATGCTGCAGTGGGTTCTGGGGGCTCTAGAGGACTTTGGTCCCAGCACAGTGGGAGCTGAGAGTCGGAGGCAACAGTGAGATGTTTGGCTATAAGAGACCACTGGGGTTATGTTTTCTCTGCCAGGTGGGTTTTTATTGTCGCCCTACTTCATTCACCTGCTATGGCCTCAGGGCTCTCACCTGCACCCCAGGATTACATGGGTGATCTGGTATTTAGGGCTAAGCAAGTCATTTCTGTACCCCCTGATTTTGATATGCATTTTCTATTAAAAAAAGTCATTGTTTGAAATGTAATACAGTATGTAGTTGAGAAAGGATAACTGCTCTACTAAGTTTATGACATACAGCAGCAAGCCCTTGGCTCCCCCACCCCCTTAAATCCCTCTCTAGGAAACCCTTTGAACTTTCTAGCTACTTTTCTTGGCATCTACCTTTGAACATGCTGATTCTATTTCTCGATTCTTCAATTTTATGTCATATACATATATATCTCATGATATAGAATAATATGATATACACAATCTCCCCATCACATATCTGCTTCTGATGCTTGAATGTCTTTTCTGTCCTCATGCTTGAGGCTGGGCTGGCGGGCCTTGGTGTCTGCCCAGCTGCACAGCCACCGCCATCCATCATCCTGAGGATTCTCCTTGACCCTTTTCTCTGTTGAATCTCCAGTTTCCTGTGTCCCCTGTATCCTCTTTTCTGGTTTTCTCCCTTGTTTGGTTGGAGCACATCCTCTAGTAGCTGCCTGAGAGTGTATGGGAGGTAAATTAAAAAAAAAACAACACACATATCTGAAAATATCTTCCTCCTAGCAACATTAAAATTTGGCTGGATATAAATCTAGATTGGAAATCATTTTGGAATTCAGAAGTTACTTCTTCACTATGTTTTGGCTTCAAAATCTGCTTTGAGAATTTCAGTGCCATTTTAATCCCTGATCTTTGGTATATGAACTTTTTTTTTTTCCCTTTGGAAGGTTTTAGGATTTTTTCTTTCTTTTGGTGCCTGAAATTTCATAAACATGAAAGCATACCATATAGTTGCTTAAGTTTTTTATTTTAAATATTTCAGACTTATAAAAATACTATAATGAGATATTGTAAGCTCATCTATCTATCCATTACTGAACTTAATAAAATATCACTAATAGTTGAAGCCCCTCCTTAATTGCATGCCTCTTCTCAAGATGTATCCTGAATCTGCTGATCCTTCCTATACATTTCTTTATTCTTTCACTGCATAAAATCTATGTTAATATATAACATTTTTGCATGTTTTAAACATCTCCATGTAGATGGTGTCTTAATGTATTTTTCTGCCATCTGTTTCTTTGCTTGGCATTGTGAGCCTCACCCAGGCTGTGTGGTCATTCATTTTCACCATATAATATTCAATTCATTGTTTGATTACAGTGCCATGTGGTTTAACTACGGGGGTACATTCTGAGAAATGTATCGTTAGGCAATTTCCTCATTCTGTGAATGCCAGGGCATATCATTATATAAACCCAGCGGCAGAGCTGAGTATACAGCCAGGCTGGTGGTGTAACCTGGGTCCACTGTGACGTATGAGGTTCTTCATATTAAGTGACACACGACGGCATCACAATTTATGTATTTGTTCTTCTGTTCATGGTATTTAGGTTGCTTCCAGTTTTTAGCTAATATAAAGGTACTGCCCTAAGCATTTTGTGTATGTCTCCTGGATCCTGCATAGAATTCCTTCAGGGAAGTGGTTTTCTCTGGCAGCACACTGGAGTCATCTGGGGAGCTTGTTAGACATACACACCCTTGGCCCTGACCTAGTGAGTGAGACCTGTTTTCCAAGACTGGGGGGATGGGTCCTGTACTGCTGTGGGGGGTGGGGACGGGCATCTTCATTACAGGCTCTGGCGGCCCACACAGTGCATGGCAGGGCTCAGTGTCCCCGTGCCGGGCCTCTGGTGGGGTCTTTCTCTACGGAAGCTCATCTCCTTCAATCCTGGGAAATTTTCTTGCATCATTTCTTCTTGTTTCCTCTCCTCTATTTTCTGTTTCTCAGTTTGAAATCCCTATTAGTTGGAAACTGGACCTTCTGTATACTGATCTGACCATTTGGTGGTTGAATTTTCTTGATTTTTCCCCTTCCTACTTTTATACCTCTTTGTTTTTGTATTTTGCTTTCTGGGAGATTCTCTCCCATCTCATCTTCCATCCTTTCATGCATTTAAAAATTACTGCTGTTATAATTTTAACTTTGAAGAGGACTAATACTTCCTTAAAACAAACAAATAAACGGTTTTCCCCTCCTTCATGGAAGCAATATTGTCACAAAGTTGCTCTCTGATCCCTTTCTCTGTATTATGGCTGTTGGTTTTGGTCAAATGCTGGTGCACTTGGCTGTTTCCACTCTTGAGTGCAGCACAGTAGAGCTAATAGGAAGCTCTGCACATTTGGGAAGGGCTTGTGGCTGGAGCAGTGGCGATGGCTGGGAGGTGGAGGAATGGGCTAGGTCAGGATCTATCAATCTTTTTGGTCAGTTGACCAGGGAAATTCAATAATGTCCTGCTTTGGGGGTGGGTGGAATAGCGCCAGGTGTCAGTAGAGGAGGGGGCTGAGGATTTCCCATTAGCTATCCCTCACCCGCCTTTGGCTGAGCTCCAGTTCCATAATCTAAGATCTCTCTAGTTCAGCCTTTATCAGCAGTAAGCCTATCTTCTACCAGGGTCAGGGTAGGGAAGGGCAGTCACAGGCTATGCAGGGTGGGAGAAGGGACTTAGGGGATCTAACAACTTCTTTCTGTCAATAGTATTTTCAGACCCACCCTGAATTTCTATTTTAGGGAATACCTGGTGGAGAGTAAAGTCTTTGGAGGCGTCTGTAGAGCAAAAGGAGTCAGTGAACTTCCTTCCTTGTTGACATTCTGGAGAACGGGGGAGTGGACACTAAGCAAGTTATATTCTTCCATCTTCCAAAGTTTTCAGATCACTCGTATCCATGGCCACCTTCTTTTCAGCTTTTTTGTCTTTGTGGTCTATGCCATTTTCATGCCCATTTGTCGTTTTGGTGGGGTTTTGGGTGGGGATCAGAGGAACTCTGAATGTATTCAGTCTATCATATCTAACCAGGAGGCCTCATCCATTTTAAAAATACTTTTACATATGTACACACAAGTTTGTCAAACTCAGTGTGATTATTTGTATGTATAGTTGAACTATTCTCTCAACATAAATGGCCTCTTTTTTTCGCTCAGCGTTAGGTTGGTGAGCAATTTTAACACATATAGATTTAGCTCATTCCTTTTACAGTGGCTTAGGGAGTGTTCCAGCATATCAATGTGCCACATATTTCCATCTGTTTTTTATTAATGCAGCGCAGAAATGTAAGTGATTCTGGTCTTTTGATCAACTCAGTGGCTCAATGCAAATTCTAATCTTTATTGTTTTTATTTTGAAGCATAACTTCTTACAGGGAAACATTGAGTTTTTTTACGTCTGCCAGGAGCAAGGGCAAAAAAATTAATGGTGAGGGCCTGAGAGTGTGCAGAGATGCAAGCCCTTCAGGGTAGGGTCTGGAGAGTGGGCAGAGGGGGCAGGGAGGATGTGGATACGAACACACACAAACGCATGTTCTCCCTCTTCAGGGAGAAGGGTTCTCCCAGAACCATTTGCCCGTACTTTGAACAAAGTGTTTTTCATGCCAAACATAACCTACTGAAGGGAAGTGAATTCATGGCTTAGGGGAGCCCCGTGTCCTCACAGGACTCAGCTGAAGGCTGCTTTTCAAGGAGCGTTACAATGTTCATTAGAACCTTTCCCAGCTACACAGGGGAGGAGAGGAGAGGCTGAGCAAATCCTGGGGATCCAAGAAACCTAATGAGACAGCAGAGGGAGGGTGCCGCTGCTCAGACCAAGGGGCCAAGGTCAGCTACGAAGGGCATGGCTGCCATTTCTGCTCCCGTTAATACAAATGTGGAGAAAGCCTTGCTTGGCGCCTCTGAGATCACAGTGCATGTGGGTAGGCCCCACAAGAGAAGTCTGAAGGCCCTTCCAGGCTATAAAACGCGC